>JAHOYR010000004.1:4138781-4224072 GCA_023213295.1 Bruguiera hainesii
TATATTTTTATTTTAAAATAATTCATATATTTTTATTGAAAAATAAAAATATTTTAATATAAATAAGATAATTTAGATTAAAATAATAAGTATTAATATAATATAATATATAATTTCACATATTTTTATTAAAAATATATATATATATATATTATATAAATATTGTCTCTAATTTTTACGATTCTTGATTTAAAAAAGAAGAAGAAGAAGAAGAAGAAAAAAGCTTCTCAAATGGTACAACTCTTGTTTTCAAGAAAGTCAACGTAAAAAAAAAATCATATCATCACTCGTAATCTAATGATAAAAATTACTATTTATATTCTCTGCATTTTGGGTTCAAGATTTGTTATTTCCCTAAATTTTTCATCAACTTTTGAAAGTAAGTAAACTAGAAAAACCGTTATCAATTCATCGACTAATGGTCCAACTAACTAGTTCGCCAATTTGATCATTAGTTTTCAAAGTCAATGGTTTTTGGAAGTAAATCGAATTGAACCAAGGTTTGGTACCCAATTTTATCAGTTTGATTGGTTGCTTTAGTTCAATTTTAAAAACATTGGTTAGCACATGACATTTTTGGTCTGCAATGTACAATTATATATATCGCTTTTAAACCAAAATAAGGTTCTTAGAAATCCTAAATTTTTGTAAATTTTTTAATGTGGTCCTAAAATTTTTCAATTTTTAAAAATAGTTCTATAATTTTGATTTTTATTTCAAATTGATACTTTTATTGACAACATTAGGTCAAATTATAAAATGTAATATTTGATTTAATGGAATAAGAAAAACAAGACACTTGCATATTTCTCCCCTTCTCTTCGTAGCCTTTCTTTTTCTTCTCCTTTTATTGCTTTTTTTGTATAACAACAATAAACCAAATCTCAAGCTCTCTATCTAAAAGCAAAAATTCAAAGCACAATATGTCTTTTCTCTTTCAATGTTCTCATTTGCTTGTTCTCATACCTATATAAAAGCAACTCTAATAAAATTAGCCCTAAGAAAAGGAGAATTATAAGAAAATTGAGGTTTATAATTCCAAAGAAGAAAAAAAAAGAAAAAATAAAATTGATTAATGGGTACTACATCATAAAGAACTTATAATAGCGGTTACTTTGTGGTAGTTTAAATTTGTTGCTAAAACAACATAACGTAATGGTTATAACCACTGTATAAATTTATTTTCATAATATATGACAATAATAAGTTTCATGCAACAATTTTTTAGCAGTGATAAAAAATCAACTTGCTATATTTCAAAGGTAGCAATTTATAATAGCAATTTCAAATTCACGTTATGTTTAATTAGCAATTTTAAGGCAATAAAACAAAGTTGATGCCATTGGTACTTTTCTGTAATAGTTTTGAATAAGTTAAGTAATGACTTAAACTTGATACAAATTTGAGATAGGACTTTAAGACAATGGTATCAAACTATCGTTTTATGTATTGAAATGTAGTAGTTTTAAAAGATTTTAGCAATAGTTCATGAAGTAGGATCTAACAATGATTTTAAAAGGATAATGTAGTGGTTTTTGAAACAACCAAACTATGTTGTTTAATCCCTTCTTGAATGACTCTCATATCCCAAAAACAATATCTCAATTTGCAAATGGTACCAAACCATTACCTTATATGTTAAAACACAAACAATTTTGAAAGGTTTTAACAATAATTAGTGAATCAAGATTTAGCAATAATTTTGGAAATATAATACAATAGTTTTTAAAGCATTAAACTATGTTGTTTAATCCTTTCCTAATTAACCCTTATATCTTAAAATGATTTCTTAATTTGCTCCTTTCTAGTCAAATTGAAACACTTACTGTGATTTGAAACCTCTTCAATTTTTATTCAATTTGAAATGCTTTCAACTTTCATTCAATTTGAAATGCTTTCAACTTTTTCATTTCTCCACAAGTTGAAACCATCAACTCTAAGATATGTGGCTACTAATGAGAAATTCAAATTACTTTAAGAATTTAGAAATTGATAGTAAAAGGAATCAACATTAGCAAGCACATCACTAACGAGAACTTTATGATCATTAGTTACTAATGGAACATTTACTATTATCTTGATGGTAAGAACTCAAAGGATAACTTGTCATATATCTCTATCTTTATTGCCCTTGCTAACGATGGCACTAACGTTCGTGCACTTTTAAAGCTAACCCTCATTAAGCAAAGCAACAAAGGCGAGTATAAAGTCCATAACCACTTCAATCATTCCCTTAAGAGTGGGCCTTACACCTTTAAGTATTGTGGCAATATATGGTAAGTCAAAGATTTTTTTAACTTTATTTGTTTTTTTCTTTTGAGTTAATTTTGTTCTTAATTATTTTATTTTATTTTGTATTATTGCTTATATGTACTTATGTAATTAGGAAATAAAAATGATTAATTGGCCTTTTGAAATTTGATTTCATTTTAAAATTTTAAGTCTTTATGACTGATAATTTGATAGAGAAGGAGATTAATACTACTAGAGATGGTAGCAATCATATATAATATGTCATTATTTTAATATGTGTGTGTGTTTGAATGAACATACATGTCTCAAGTTTTTGGCTTCCAATATTTGAAGTGATATTTGGGTAATTTTGGACTTATGTCTTAATGATTCCTTGATTAAGGTTATCATTACTTATAAGGTATTTTGCAAATAGTTATGTTAGGCATTCCATTTGTTCTATAATTGGTTTATGGTTGAATCAGTATCTTGCAAATTATTGTTATGTGCAATTTCTTAAATTTAAGGATTTATTTTCTAGTCTTCTTTTCTTTTGTATGCTACATATAACAAAATCTATCTTTCAATTTCCTTTGAATCATATTATTTAATTACTAATAGAATTTATGTACTTATAATAGTTGGAAAAGATAGATTATAATTAATAGGCTTTCAAATATTTCTCATTGCAAGTTTTCAATAAAATAAAGTCATAAATAAGCAAGTTTTTACATATATTAAATGGTTATCTCATGGTCTAAATTTAGTAGTTACACACTATATTGGATATTTTATTGATGGGTATAAATTCCACAAAAGAATGTGATGCAAAGTGTAAAACAAAAAATAGTGACGTATTTTTTATTACTTTGACAAATAGTTTTGCAAACTATAAGGACCAAAATCCTACATTGGAAGATATTATCTATTATGAGGCAATCATAAAAATTATAAAGTTAGATTATTAAGGTCAATTTGATGTAGTTTTATTTAAATGTGATTAGTTTCATGTTAAGAAATATGATTATGGACTTATATGTATTAAGATAACCAAATTGTGTTATCTAAATGATCTTTTTGTATTAGCCAATCAAGTCCGCCAAATTTTTTATGTTGAGGATCTAGTTAAGAAAGGTTATTATTATGTTATGAGATGGATTCCTTGAGATTTATATGACAATGTTAAAGAAGATAATGAAAATTTATAAGACTTATTTTAGGGAGAGCCTTATGAATCTAGACAAAAAATAGGATTTCTTATAAGTAATATACAAACCACTTGGATAAAAGAAGACATATCAAGTACTAAACTATACCTATAAACGAATATTATGCAATCTATAAACAATGATCAATTTAGTGAAGATTTTGATTTTGATGCCACTTTATGGGATTGGTTGGATACAAATGATAAAAGTAAATTTATATTATTAGTTTGTTAGGATGCTATAGTAAAAATATTTTTAACCTTTTATTTTAAATGTTTAGTAAATATTCAATTTTTATATATGAAACTAACATCTTTAATTTTTACTATTTTACAGGTAAATAATATGAAGGGACTCAAAACCTATAAGAAACAAAAGGAAGGTCTAATCCAACAATGATGGTAAACTTAATGTCTAAAATTTTGAAAATAAGGTAACAATTAAGTGAAGATAAGAGTATTGAAGAGAAAAGGAGTTTAAGTATAATAAATGGGTAGTAACAACAAACTAGAATCTCATATATTTTGGATGGCCAAATTGCACAAAAGATGGTACATTTAAAGTTTTTAGCCTTTAATAAAGGTATGCATACTACTCATTATTAGCTATTTAATGAATGAGAAGAGGATTAATACTATATTAATCTCTTTCATTTATTTTTCCTTAATCAAACTTGTTCATATTCTTTTTTTTTTCTAACAATTGGCTAGAATCTTATAGAATGAATCAAGATTTGATGCCTAAGAGACAAAGTTTGTATAATGCAAGAGAGTAATAACTAATGCAAGATCAAGTGTAACAATCAGTGCAAGAAAGGACTCGTGAAGGTACTAACTTGACTAGTTTCAATACATTTTATATCAAGTTACTTTTGTTGGTTATTAAACTTATTTTCAATCTGTTGCCATTGTTTTAAGGGAAAAAAAAAAAGAAAAAGGCAAAGACCTATAATAATGAGTGAGGTGCACACAAAGAGTATCAAAGAGCATAAATTTATATTTTTGAATGCTAATAACCAACCCATTGGTTCTAATAAGAAGACACTAAATGAATTCAACAATTTTCTTGGTACCTTGGTCATAAATCCAAATAGGGTACCATTAAATGTGAAAAATTGGCATAAGATATTGAGAGATAATAAGGATAAAATGTGAGATATTTTCTAACTCATAAATTGTATTCTAAGCATTGTGAAAAAAATATTTGGTTTTAAAGAAGGGACAAAATGGGTACTGATAATAATTGTGACAAGTTAGAGATCATATAGGTGTCAGTTAAAAATAAATCACTTTACCAAATACAAAACTGGCAAAGTCAAACTAAAGCACCATCCAAAAAATGTACTCATAAAACAATTTCTTAGTTTACTCACATATTGAAACTCTAAAGAATTACAAGTTCACTCTAATTAAAAAATGCATATAATGAATTTGATACATTTTTATACAAGAAATAATTTTAATTATATTCTTTTGCATATTTATATATATCACAAAAGCCAACATAACAAATTAGCAAAAGCAAACAAATATACACAAAGCAAGTTGGTAGAGCTTTGTATGCATTCGAGAGCAAACGATAAGAATAAGCATATTATTATAAATAATGTATTTGATTTTCTTGAATTTTATTTGCTGAAAAATTTCATATTTTGAAATTTGTAGCCATGTTTCTTTCATGCAATTGATTTTGGTTGATTTGTTTGAGTTGTTTATATGATTATTTTCATTTTTTAATTATTCACAAAAAAATGTAAATTTTAATAAAGAGCTAACTTCTCAAATAGAAATGTCTAAGACTATTCATACAAAAAAAAAAACTAACTAATTATACAAGCTTTCTATTAATACTACAAGTCAAAAGATTATAAGCATTAGGTTGTATTTGAGTACAAAATTAATTTTTATACCTTGATAGTCTTAATTGTTGTTGTGTTTAGGTTGAAATAAAGGAGATGCAATCAAAAAGCAAAGAAGTCAACAACCAAATAGTTGATCCTTTTGCTACAATCATGATGTATGAGCATTTTGGATTAGTATGACATCATGGAAAGGTGTGAATCTTACTTTCCTAAAGAGAAAGAATGTTGTTAAAGATATTATAAGAGTGCCTACAGATTTTGTGTGATCAATTCAACAAAATATGGAAAATAAAGTGCAAAAGAAATTGAAACTTGAAGTATAAAAGAGGTTAAAAGCTCAAAAACCTATAATGACACAAGAAATCTTTACTATGATTCTTTCAAACTTACAACTTAATTCTAGTATAAACATTAATGTCAACATGTTAATGATAAGAGTTTGAACTCTAACTCCACCACAAAAGCTAGCTCAAGAATGGATGGTTGACCCAACCCTTCTAAACAGCCCAAAGACCCCCTCAGGAACTGATGTGGGACACATCATTCCCGACCCCTTTAAACTGCATGTCCTCGTGCTGTCTCATTGGCACGGTGGTGGCAGGGAACCTTTGTACATGCGCCCACCAACCCTCTGAGGTTTGGGCTGTTTATAAGGGTTGGGTCAACCCTCCATTCTTGAGCTAGCTTTTGTGGTGGAGTTAGAGTTCAAATTCTTATCAGTTAACTACGGATTTTTTAGTTATTGGTTCACCCAGATACTTTTTAGTACTTTATATTTGTATAACTGGTCAAGGAATTGATAATTTTCAACAAGTGCCCATAGTCCACTGAGCTATGCCCAAAAACATATGTTATTTGTCTACTTGATTTATGAATCTTACTTACTCAATTTTAATTAATTGGCTATATCTTTAATTGCTTAGAACTTATATATGTAATCTTGAACAGGTGCACATGCTTAAAATACCCACTCAATTGTTTTTTTTTTTATGATAATGATAATACTACTAATAATAAAGATAATACTTATTGAGCAAATATGTGTACATGATGATATTATTTTTACAAATTTTATACTTGTAGATTTTCTTTTTATTTGTTTAAATAATTGGTGAATAGACAAAGTAATTATTATTTCAAAAATTATATGTTAATTGTGAATAAATAAAGTAAGAAATCAGTATAAATAATATAAAATTGATGTGCTTATTATTAAAAGTTATCACTATTAAATTTTAAAATATTATTTTCAATTTTAAAAACCATTATTTTTATAACTCAAAAGGGTTGTCTTTATTTCAAAATTACTATTTTTATAAGTCAAAATCTTTACTTTTAAATTATATAACTATTACTTTTAGATATAAAAATCATTATTTTTAAATCTCAAAAATACTATCATTCTATCTCCAAAACATTGTTATTTGGTACCAACATTGTTACTTTTACAACTCAAAATTATAGTAATAATAAATTTAAATTATTTTTGTTAGTTAAAAAATTACTCTTTAAACAATTATAAAGTACTATGAAAATTTTTAAAAATCAATGCTATTGATAACAAGAATCATTAAATTAAATTTTTAGTGTAGTGATTTTTTCCGTGGTAATAACTTTTAAAATCATTGTATAAATGCTATTGTAAAGTTTATTAAAAATTATACTTAAGAAACTACTACCTTATATATTAGACAATAGTTCTTTAAGTAGTAATTTTTGACTACTATTATAAGAGTTTTATAATGTAGCAAAAATTAAACAATAAACCCATAGAATGTCATAAAAAAACCAAAAAGCAAAAGAGAGTAAAAAAGCATAGAACCTTAAGTGCTTTATGAAAAAGATCATTGAAGAGCATGACTTGAGAAAAATCGATGAACATGATGTTGGATTCGTTGTCCTTCATCGCTTCAGTTTGAACCTCACAGGGCATGTTCCTGCACGGCCTCCTCTCTCCACATTATTATTATTATTATTAAAAAAAAGTATATTGTCATTTTTCTATCAACAAAAATAATAATAATTTCTTAAAGAAGAAGTAAGAAATTGAAAAAAAAAAAAAAAACGGAAAAAGTCTTGCGAAAAGGGTTCTGTACAAGCACGACTTTCTTGTCCACGAAATAACTCAAATGTAATATGTTGACACTTGGAAGATTCTTTTGAATTTGCTATTAAAATATGGAGGCGATGTAGAAGTAGAAAGCTCGGTGAGGAGAGGCTTTCGCTACTCTGCTGGGAATTGTACTGTTGTGTGGAGAAGGCAGCATCCGGAGAAGAAAGAGAGAGAATGGCTGCAAACTGAGACAAAGAGATAAATAGGCTCACGGTGTATTTTTTTTATTTTTTAATTACTGTCCGGTTAGGTCAGATATTATATTTAATGATTTGATCAAATGTCATTCCAAAAAAAAAAAAAAAAAACCAATTTATACTGAAAAGAATTTACGAAAATTTAAAACTTCTAAAACTCTTCACCCCTCCTAGAGTCGGTTAGGATGAACCGTCTTTTGCCATAGCTCTTAGTGTATTTATCTTTATTATTGTTGTTGAATAATACTCACAATAATAAGAATTTTACTAAATAATTTGTCATATTATGTGACCCTGCTCATAAATGCAACTCGCCCCACATTATAGCCGGTTCATATTTACTGAAAAATATTTAGTTTAACTCCAAAAACTTATAATTAATAATAATATTATTATTATTATTTAATGGGGAGGTGTGGTGGCAGCCAACACAGTAAATCTCCAGGGTGGAACCTACCACATGACATGTTCATGGCCAACATTAACTTGACAAGCTGTCGCATTGAGTGAAGCGCCGACATAATATTAGACGAATATGCAATTTGCAAAGCTTAGAGAATATGCTGTTATTTTAAATAGTTTACAGGTATTTTATATTCAGTAGTATATACACTCAACCAAAATATTTTCCCCGTATTTGCAGCAAATGGCCATGAATAGTCAAACTATTTAAAATTGAATATTCAATTCTTACTTGGAAAGGAGTACACTTATGATATGATTAACGATATTCTGGCAACTGAATTTCATTAGTCTGAGCTAAATATTCCATTATTAACGAGGAAAAAGGCACAATTATTGCAAGATTAAAGATAGTTTTGGCAACTGAATATCATTAATAAGGAAAATCATAAGAACTTTCTCTCATCTTCTTTGTTCACGTTTCTAATCTTTTCTTTTTAATTCCAAATGACATTTGGGAGTTGACACTATAGACAATCAAGAGACCCTGAGTTTAGCTTCGACTTCCTTAACAACTGAAAATTATAAGAGCTTTCTTCCACATATATATAAAACAATATTGAGCAATTCTTGAAAGAGTTTGGTGTTCAAACCTCAATTCCCTCAAATGTTCACAAAATATAATTTAAAATCTTAATATACCCAAAAATATATGTTAGAATTTTGAATATCACACATAATTTATTACTCAACTTACTACTTATTTTGTTTTTATCACTGAATTTTAAATTTTCTCAAATAAATTTCTTGACTTTTATTTTATTTTAATTGAATTGCTTTTAATAATATTATACAAAAATTTATAAAACTTAGTCCTTAAAGAATATATTTTTATGCAATTAAATATATTATATTTTCTTTTGTTCAATCAACATCTTAGTATACTAAAACTATTATGTTTCTAAATTACACAGTGTAATAGTGATTATGACAATTATAAAAAATAAAGCATATATAAGTTCACCTACATAATAATAAAAATTAAAAAAGTAACCAAAATATTTTTTTGATTTTTTAAAATTCATAATTTGTATTTTTTTTACTAAATTCAACTTTAATAACTCATCATCATTATTTTTTATATTTTTTAAGTGTTTTAGAATTTATAATTTTTTTGATAAAATTTTTCTTCAAGTTTTAAAATTTTCAAAATTTTGAAGTTCTAAAGAAAAGTAAATTATTTATTAATTATTCAATGAGATTAGAAAATTTTTCATTTTTCAAGATAAAAAGACTAATTTCACTCATTATATTGGACAATTTTTGCAATTATATCTATTTTATCTTTTATTTTTAAAATTCACCTATGTCAACTACATTAATTAAATTTGACTCCCATTTAATATTTTTTATTAAGTGTAACTACTCATATATCACAAGATAGATGCATCTCTTTTTCACTATCGTATTATTAAATTTATTGATGTGATATAAATTTTAATTTAAACAAAATTAAAAAAATCTAAAATTTTTAAATATTATAATTATTTTTTTTTCTTAAAATAGAATAATTCTCACAATTGCTAGTTTAATTGTGTCTAAGTCATGTTTTGTAATGTCATTGAATGAAAAATCATGATGAGAGAGAAAAAAATATATTTATAATTATTTATTTCAATGTTATAATAGGGAAAGAAAAAATAATTATAATATTTAATTTTTTTATTTTTTAAAAAATTAAAACTTATACCACGTCAACAAATTAATGATGCGGTGATAAGAGAGAAATGCATATGCCACATGGTGCGTGAGTGATTACACTTAATTAAAAATATTAAATGTAAACTGAATTTAATTAAAGTAACTAACAAATTGAGTATATATAAAAATATAAAATGACCATAATTATAAAAATTGTTCAATGACCCGAGTAGAATTAGTATTTTTCTTTTTTCTTACTATCTTTATTACCATTCGATTATATAACTTAAAATCATTTAAATAATTTAAACATAGTAGATGCTAATTGAATAAAAAAATGCAATTTTAAAGAAAGTTGTATAATCTTTCATTTAATCTTATTGACGGAGTAATTAAATTGTGATAAAATAAATGTTGAGTAGTTTAATTGTAATATATTGAAGTTGAAAAATAAAAATGAAAATAAGTAATAAAATCAATAATAAATTATATAATTTATCAATGAAATTTGAGTAAGTGATTTTTTTTCTTTCCTTTCAAAAGTTGATGTTAATTTTCATAAAGAATAATTGTATAGTATATATGAAATACTTATTATGTTTATTTATTTATTTATACTATATCAATTTAATTTATTATTTTTTTATTTCCAATAAACTCCACTTATTATGTAATATAAGACCATAAATAAGTTATAATCACTGAAAAAGAGCAGTGAAAATAGAAATCACCCATATTCAAAATTACTATTTACTCATTTGTACACTCCCCAATTCACCGAGGCCTCGGTGAATGTTTATCATTTTAGGCAAATACAATAAAGAAAGAATCACTTTCCAAGACATTTTCAATGACTAACTTGCATAACCTACCAGTTGAATTGCTGAACTTCCATTAATTAGAGTTGTGGAAAACGTTAGTTCAAGACAGGTTGGATGCAAAATCTAATTGGAATCAGCACCTACCAACAGCAACGACCAACCGCCAGGTTTACAAATTCAAGGATGCTTTCGGGTCCATTTGACTAATTAAATTTTGATTCATGACGGTTTTTCACATTCTTAATCCATTGGATTAGCTATAGCATATTCTAAAAGGTGTTGCCTCTAAACAACTTCAATAAGGTACTTGACCTGAAATGCTCAGGCATTTTGAGAATAAAACATATTTTCAGACACGACAAAAGTTACCAAATTGATCTGAAAGTTGAATCACATCTTGCCCACATTTAGCATGAGGTTTCTATTCTTTCACGATCAGTATCTTCTGTGCTTGATGTCAACATTTACACACACACAGACAGGCAGAGGGAGTGAGGAGAGAGAGAGAGCACTGCAATGACAGTGAGTGAGGTTCTCTTGCTGCATCATGGCAATCTATTAGTGTGGGAGGGAAAAGGAAAATAGAAAACACGTAAAGGATACAAGCATCCAAAAAAAAAACAAAAAAGTTGTCGGGATGATGGATGTTTCAATTATAGTGTAATTTCCAGAGAACTTCCTTTGTTAATTTCTGAACCTGATTGTACAGGACAAAATGAAATTTGTTTTATCAATAGACTAAATACCGGAAAAGTCACTTCAGTTTTGGCCCTTTTGGTACAATGTTTTATAAGAAATAAAGTTTTCATTAGTAATACAAGAAAGGGTGTTCTCAGTCTATGCAGTCTATTTGATTTAATAAGTCCCCGAGTACTCATGTTGTCCTCTTTCTTGAGAGCAGAGATTTATAGTTTTAAGATCCCACATGATGTATGGTTGCAATACTTTTGAAATTAATTTTTCTCTACAAGCGCTAAACTAGAGTCCCACGTCTAAGCCGATACATCAGCTTGTTCTTTGTATGTCTACTCTAATCTAACTCTAATCTAATTTGTGACTTTAGGATCAAAAGACAAACCTCACGATCAAAAAAGGCTTGTTTAAAGCTTAATGTTACGGACGTACAAGTTTCTACTCACGACCATACGATATTTAATTTTTCTTACGCCTTTCATAAAAGTTAAATCAGCTTTCCTTCCTTGTACAGTAAAAAAGGAGTAAAGGACAATGGAAAAAAATTTAAGAAAAATCAATTAGAAAAAGGGAGTGCTATATAGTATTTGAGAGAGAATATAAGCAAGTTATATATTTTTCACTTTAAAGCTAATCCCTTTTATATACAACTTAATGGATAATTGTAATTAATTTAATTTAATACCTACAATCAAGGTTCTAGACAATTTTACAAAAATTTCTACAATTCTACCTAATTAAGAGAATTACAAAATATTATGAAATATTCTAAAATCCCATTAATCTTTTCATCCTTTAAGGTTTTACTAGACTCCTCTAAAATATTTTAGGACATTTCATTAAGTTTTACAATTTTAACATTTAGGTATGCATGCACAATTTAACATGTGAGTATGCTTAAGTTAAATTTGTCACAATTTATCTTTTCTCTAAATAGATTAGGAATCAACTTTCTTTTTTGTAGGTTGCTAAGGGAAAAAATGTTGATCTTTGTAATTTCAAACATCAAAGTTTGTTTTATTTTCTTTTCTCAATGTGCATTACATTTTCTTTTCCATTTTTTTTTAAAGTTCATGTATTTGCTTTTTTTTTCTTTTTCCTTAATGCTCGTACAAGGAGCTCTTTCACTTAATGATATTTTGAGTACTTTAAATTTAGAATTTCAACATAAAAATCATTCATTTTTTTATAAGTATATGTATACAGTACATGCTTTCAAATATTTTTTTTATTTTTTAATTTTTTTTCTAATTTAATATAAATGTTGAATATTTCAAGATTTATATTAAAAGTTTTATTTATTTTATTACAAAATAATGATTATAATTAAAGTTGAGAAATTTTTCATCATCACAATTTTCGTTTCTCTTTATATAGAAATTATAATACTTTAACTTTTATGTGATGAATTGTAAATTATTTTTACTTTGAATTACTTTGTATATTTATATTTATTACAATTTGATTATATATTAAATATCTAGTATTTTAATTATAGTTGAAATTAATAAATTATATTTTAATATTTAACTAATAAAATTCATAAATTATTACCTAAGAAAAACATTATTTATTTTATTATAACATGTAGTAAAATTCACCAACAAGATATTGTCTATTCAACTAAAAATTACTATCTAATCTATTCAAAGTTACTGTCTATTTTAACAAAATTGTTACCAAATTCCCAATAAAGTAATATTTATTCTACAACAAAACATTGTTTATTCTATTATACATTGGCATTTATTCTAAAAAATAAAAACACAATTCTAATAAATTTAAAATCATTCTTAATGTACCTTATACAACAATTTTATATGTATTACAATAGACTATTACATAAATTTTACTACAATAGTTATAAACTAAAAATTATTACATTTAATTTTAAACAGTAATTTTTGTCATTTAAGTAGTAATTTTAAATTGTTATTGTAACTTCATTTTTTTTCTTTTGTTTTTCTTTTTTTAAGGCATTGAGGTATGGTGGTATTTTTGAGTAAGTTTGCAGAAGAAACAATTTTGTTTGGTCTGTAATGTTTAAGCGATTTTTTGCTTGTGCAAAACCATTAAACCCTTGAATTAGGAGACAAGAAGTAGATAGAATTGACCAAGATAAGGAAAGGGGAAGAAGAAAAAAAAAAAAAAACAAAGAAAGACATTGGTTTGAATGTTGAAACATTGAATATGATGTCAAATTGGGAATATTTTATGGACCAAAAAAAAAATGAAATTATTATGTTTATTTTGTTTATCTGCCACCAAATCTACACCAGACTCCTCTTCGATCAACGTGATTGAAAATTAGGTGAAGGCCATGCAGCTGAATCACAGAAACAAATGCCAAACACCAACCAAAAAAAAGAAAAAAGGAGTAAGGAAAATAACTTATCATACAAATAATAATAATAACAAGACCCTTTATATTTAATTATAATATATTAAATTTAAAATTTAATAATATGTCATATTTATATTTTTCTTAAATTAGAAAAAGAAGTTCTCAAAAGCATTCGAATCTATACTAAATATGAAAATATACAAAATTACCATACCCAACCTGGTCCCTACATTCCGTATATTTTGTACCCTTGAAATGAAGTTTCCATAATTACCCGTATAATTTTCAGCAGATAACGAAATTTACAAGGATGAAAAAGACATTTCACATGTAGGGAACTGGGTTGCCCCCGAGCCAGAAATCTGATTCCATTCCATTTCATCCCATGCATACATACACGCACGGCTGGCCAGCTAGTGGCCAACCGGGTGCGGCCAGCTCACCAAAACGACGTCATTGATTGCGTAATCAGTCCTCCCTGTCTTTGCCTTATCCGCAAAACTTTTCAGCTTCTGTCATCCACGTGGCAACTACGAGGACGCAGCAGCGGGTCCCACTGGGTATATTCACGTACTCTGTGGACCACACTGTGTGTGAAAAGCATTTCCTAATCTCCGTCCTTTTTATCCACCCAAACCCCCTTTTCTCTCCCTCGCACATTCACACACACAACATTTACACACACACACACACACAACATTTACACATTAGCCTCTTTTGGGTGAAAAGCCTCGTCCGTTCCTCTTTTGCTTTATATCCTTCAAAAAAATCACTCTCTTTTATTTTGGATACTCCCTTTTTTTCCTTATTAATTGTGGGAAATATTCTAAGCTTTGTATTTTTTTTTTAATTTTTTATTTTATATATATTTCTTGTTTTTGGTCTTGATGATAATTTTCTTCACTCAGCCAATAGATTTAAACAATTGAATATAAACAGCTTTTCTGGAAAAAAAAAAAAAAAGTCATTATCGTACAATAGAGAAAGCTTATTTTCATAATTTACCATGCTAGTGACTAAGAAAAGAAAAAAAAAATGTTCTGTTATATGTTGTAATTGCCGAATTATTTTTTAATTTTTCTCATGAAATTTCCCATATTATGAAATCTAATTTAGATTCTATTTTCTATTGAAATCGTGTGAGAAATTTTCATTTAGTCTTTTGTTATTATATATTGTATCAAGTGTTGACCCTTTTTAACTTATAAGCTTCGTATTTTTCAAAATTATCAGATTTTGTCTAAAATTTTATTTTAATTTATATCTATATAAAATTAAGAGTCTAAGTGTAAATTAGAGAAAAAAGAAAAAATAGATAGAAGGAGGTTAGGATAAAGTAGTAAGCGAATTTCACTTATTAAAAATTATTATTTTTAAAAAAAAATTTCAAAATTTTTACCTAAGAACATTTAATGCGTAACAAAAATAATAAATATAAAAAAATATATTACAAAAATTAAAATTATATTTTAAGATTAAGTATAAAATCTTAAAAATTAAAAGAAAGGGGACATAGATGCCCATGCCACTTCAACTGACTACTTCTTTCCATGTCTCTCTCTGTTTTTTTTTTTCCATTTTTTAATATTAAATAAGGATTAAAATGTGTCTAATAAATTCGAGTCTCAGTCACGTTGGTAAAAAAGAAGAAAAAAGAAAAAAGAAAAAAAAAGAGTCACCGGCTAGCCATAAATGCCATAAAGTTATGAATGAAACGCGAGACCTTTTTATTTATTTTATTTATTTAGTTATTTATTTGGTTTTTTTTGTCGTGGGGGTGGTTTTTGGATGAATGGGCAAAGACGCGTGGGTCTGGCCCACAGTTTTTCGACACGTGGTGACGCTTCCACCAACACGTAGGCAGCTGGGGCGCAAAACGAGCGCGTGAGTCGAAAAACTCGAACAATGCCAGCTGGCCGACCTTATCCTCTTCTCTTTTTTATTTTATAATTTTATTCAATTAAATAAATTTCTTTTTACGCAAAAATGGGAGGAAGAGATTGGAATTGTGACTCTTGAGATACATACAGAGAGAAGCAAAAGAGCCAAACCCTAGATTTCTTGATTCAGCAGATTAAAGTTCCCTCCCCCACCCCACTCCCCCTCCATTCGTTGATAAATTTGATTTTCAGATCCTCACCGAAAGATTCAAACTTTATTTATTCTTCTCAAAGCTGGGGTTGGTTTTTCTTCTTTAATTTTCCTCATTTGTGTTGTTTTGGTTTTAATTTTTGTTGCATTTGATGAGATACGTATCGAAGTTCATTACTTTGATTTGGGTTAATACTTTTTCTCCTAGAAGGTCTGTTTTCTTGTTTTTTTTTTTTACTGTTTACAGTCATTTCTTTCCATTTTTGGATCTCATTTGCTTAAAAAAAAAAAGAAAAAGATGTAATCTTGATTGATTTTGATGCAGTTCTTGATTGTTTGTCGTATGCTGACGATGATTAATTGATACCCTTTTCAGATCCTGCCGAATTGTATTGATTTCTTGAATCAAACCGATCTTGGGTCCAGTTTATAAGCTTAAGATCTTGTATAGATTCTTTTTATAGTTAGGTGTTTTTATCAGGAGGGTGAAAAAATGATGTCCAGATCGTATACCAATCTCTTAGATCTAGCCTCCGGTAACTTTCCGGCAATGGGTCAACCTCGGGAAAAGAAGCGGTTGCCTCGAGTGATGACCGTTCCTGGGGTCGTTTCTGAGCTTGACGATGAACATGCTAATAGTGTGTCGTCTGATGTACCGTCCTCAATAGCTCAGGACCGGATGATTATTGTAGCCAATCAGCTGCCAGTGAAAGCTAAGCATAGGCCTGATAATAAAGGATGGAGTTTTAGCTGGGACGACGACTCGTTGTTATTACAGTTAAAAGATGGCTTGCCAGAAGATATGGAAGTTATATTTGTTGGTTCTTTGCGGGTCGATGTTGATTTGAGTGAACAAGATGAGGTGTCCCAGCTTTTATTGGATAGGTTTAAGTGTGTTCCAGCATTTTTACCCCTTGATATTTTGTCCAAATTTTATCATGGTTTCTGTAAGCAGCATTTGTGGCCTCTTTTTCATTACATGCTTCCCTTTTCGGTTAATCATGGCGGACGGTTTGATCGATCTTTATGGGAAGCATATGTCGCTGCAAACAAGATCTTCTCCCAAAGGGTGATTGAGGTTATAAACCCAGAGGATGACTATGTTTGGATTCATGACTATCATTTGATGGTGGTGCCTACCTTCTTGAGAAGAAAGTTCAATAGATTGAGAATGGGCTTCTTTCTCCACAGTCCATTTCCTTCATCTGAGATATACCGAACTTTACCTGTGAGGGAAGAGATTCTTAAGGCACTTTTGAACTCAGACCTCATTGGTTTTCACACTTTTGATTATGCCCGCCATTTTCTGTCTTGTTGCAGCCGAATGCTGGGTTTGGAGTATCAGTCAAAAAGGGGTTACATAGGGTTAGATTATTATGGCAGGACCATTGGAATAAAGATCATGCCAGTTGGGATTCACATGGGGCAGATTGAGTCAGTGTTGAGACTGGCAGATAAGGAGTGGAGGGTAGGAGAGCTCCAACAGCAATTTGAGGGTAAGACTGTTTTGCTTGGGGTGGATGATATGGATGTCTTTAAAGGTGTCAACTTGAAGCTTTTGGCAATGGAGCAGATGCTGAAGCAGCATCCAAAGTGGCAAGGTAGGGCAGTATTAGTGCAGATTGCAAATCCTGCCAGGGGAAGGGGGAAAGATCTTGAGGAATTACAGGCTGAGATAAAGGAAAGCTGCAAGAGAATTAATGAAACTTTTAGTCGACCTGGCTATGAACCAGTCATCTTCATTGATAGACCAATGTCTCTCAGCGAAAGAGCTGCCTATTACACCATTGCTGAGTGTGTTGTGGTGACAGCTGTCCGGGATGGTATGAATCTTACTCCTTATGAGTACATTGTGTGCAGGCAGGGAGTCTCTGGGTTAGAGTCTAGTTTGGAATCAAGCGGGCCTAAGAAAAGCATGCTGGTTGTGTCAGAGTTTATTGGCTGCTCTCCTTCACTCAGTGGTGCAATAAGGGTTAATCCATGGAACATTGAAGCAACTGCAGAAGCAATGAATGAAGCAATGTCGGTGGCTGAGTCTGAGAAGCAGTTGCGCCATGAGAAGCATTATAGGTATGTTAGCACTCATGACGTGGCTTATTGGTCAAGGAGCTTCTTCCAAGATATGGAAAGGACTTGCAAAGACCATTTCAGAAGATGCTGTTGGGGAATTGGCTTGGGATTTGGTTTCAGAGTTGTTGCACTTGATCCTAATTTCAGGAAGTTGTCTGTGGATGCCATTGTATCTGCTTATTTAAGGTCCAAAAACAGGTCAATACTGTTGGATTATGATGGAACTGTTATGCCTCAAACATCTATCAACAAGTCCCCAAGTCAAAGGGTCATTTCCATTATAAATAGTCTTTGTGGTGATAGAAAGAACACAGTCTTTGTTGTCAGTGGAAGAGGAAGGGATAGTTTAGGCAAGTGGTTTTCTCCTTGCAAAAAGGTTGGAATTGCAGCTGAACATGGATACTTCATGAGGTAATCCCTTCTCTCATACTCTTTCCTCTGTAATTCTTGGCCTCTCTGTTTTTTTCTCATTGCACAATTTTCAGGTGGTCTGCCAATCATGACTGGGAGATCTGTGGGCAGACAAGTGATTTCAGATGGATTCAGATGGCTGAACCTGTGATGAAGTTGTATACTGAAGCCACCGATGGCTCTTCCATTGAGACCAAGGAGAGTGCCTTGGTCTGGCACCACAGGGATGCAGATCTGGGTTTTGGAGCCAGCCAAGCTAAGGAGATGCTTGACCATCTGGAAAGTGTGCTAGCAAATGAACCTGCTGTGGTGAAAAGGGGCCAGTTTATCGTGGAAGTGAAGCCACAGGTATGTTTTTCTACCTCAATTTCAATGTGAAGGTGTTCCACATGGATGCAGATTCTTGTCAATTGCTGTGCAGTATACTAGCTCCAGCTCAGTATATTGGAAGAGTGAAAAGTAACATTTTTCTGCCCAAAAAAAGAAAAAAAGCTCTTTTTTGGTCTTTGAACGAATCAATGTGTTGAAGAAGCTCTCTAGCATTATGTTGGGCAATAGGGGAGGATAGGGCTGTAATGACCTTAGGTTTAGTATTAGCTAGTGAAACAGCGCACACATTTCTGACAGTGCATGAGACAGGGTTTGTAAGGATCTCAAGTATAGGTATAGGTGGCACTACTGAACTTTGAAACTTTTTGAAATCCCTTCATTTCCCATGGAATAATGAAGTTCATAATTATACTTGTTAATCATGCCATTTTTTATGATGGCTTGCATGTTTCTTATTTGCTCATCAATTCAGTAAATATTTGAAGTAAACAAACAAATTGATGTCCTCCTCTAAAAGTTCAACTGATTTTTAGAAGAGGCACTTTTATGAATTAATTGTGCTTATGTAATGATTGTGTGCCCCATATATTTTCGATGCTAACTGGAGCTTACTTTATCGACTGCCCTGGCCATATGAATATACTACCCAATTTCTCTATTCTTCTGTTAGTCTCATATTCACATGACGTTTGTCTCCTGTGTCTTCTAGGGGGTCAGCAAAGGTGGGGTTGCAGAAAAAGTGTTTACATCAATGGCCGAAAGTGGCAGGCAGGCTGATTTTGTGTTGTGTATTGGTGACGACAGATCGGATGAAGACATGTTTGAGATAATTGGCAGCAATATAAATGCCAATATCCTTTCCTCAAGCACATCTGTTTTTGCCTGTACTGTCGGGCAAAAACCAAGCAAAGCTAAGTATTACTTGGATGACACCACTGAGGTCATAAACATGCTTGAAGCTCTTGCAGAAGCTTCGGACACTGACACTGAAGCATCTCCCCCAAGCTCCCCTTAAGGTCTTCTTCCCTGGTTTAGATGAACAGGAGTTTGCCTTTTCTTTGGGACGGTTGAGGATGAATGGCAAGCTATCCTGAGATTAAAGGCAGCAGCCATTTTCTTCACTGTTTGGAGGTGAAGACACCATAAACAGCTGCCTTTTGATAAGCCTCGTGATGGCCAATCGAAATGTCAACCGCATGGATTTTGCGTGTGACAAATAGTTAAAACTGAACAGTCTGGAAAGCAGAATTTTGCCTCAGCAGAACGAATTTTTTCCCGTCATCTCAGACATCCAGCAGCTGAAGAAACCGAGTAGATTTATAGGATGGAGACTGCCTAGAAATTGGAGGAAATAGCCAAATAAAAATGTACAATCACCTGGATGCAGGTCCCAAGTGCCTAGGAGCGCATACTTCACGGGGGTGACTTGCATCTTCACTTGCATTGTCGAAGGAAATTTGTTTTAACGGTGGAAAGTGGGAGCTCTGGTAGGAACATGGGATGGTGTCAGCTGGTCCAAGTCGCCCTGTTGAGCAAAAGTTGTACAGGTGCTTTTGTTTCTCGCCTTAATATTGGTCTTTCTTTCTTTCAATGATTTCTGTTGCTCGTTCAACCTGCAAAGCATAGCAAAATTGCCAATTTAGTTAAATCATGGATCCCAGTGTACGGAACAGTGATATCAATGAATGTTTTTTTGTTGTGAGACTACAATCACTGCAAAAGAGCTTTGGAAGTTTATGGACTGTCTCGACCGTAATTCAAGTTGATTGTACCGTGTTAAATGCTGGGGATCAGTTTCAGCGGTGTGTATGCTTCTCGTTGTGGGAGTTGGACGGGCCTGACCCAAGCTTGTTTTGCTTCGGTACGGCTCAATTCGGTGTGGTCTTTTGATGCCCCCATTGAAATGGCATACTCTCCATTACATTCGAGCTACCCCCAGTAACTCAGGTTGAGTGTGGGCCGACAAATTTCACCAGATTGGGTCGTTCACCAGAAATCAATCTCTATTGCTTAACAAATAAATAAAATCATGGCTCAGGAAAGTCTTAACGGGTGCTGAGGAGGGTTCGCGCCCATTCCTGACCGCAGCATCCCAATCTCGAACTTCTAGCATCCCATTCCGCGGTAGCATTTGCTGTTTCTCTAATACGAGCATGCGAGTGTCATTAAGGAAACTGTTATGGCTTAAACGAGTTTAGTCTAGCTGAGTTCTTATATGTGTTTTAATTTAGTTTGTCTTATAAACAAGTTTTAAAATGAAGCTAAATGCTAATAATCATTTGTGTCTTACTCGTCGCACTGAGCGTTACTTGGTCTTTATCAAGTTAAGCCTACGAACTTTTCATACACAATTCATTTAATTTTAGATTTTAATTTTATGCCAATAATGAAGATCATTAAAATTTATTGTTATAAGTATAATTAAAATATGAAAAAAAATTAAAAAATTAAAAAATAATGATCACGTGATTTCATGGCCCCATTATACACATTTGTTAAAATAATGGATTGGGTCCACCAACTTGACTCTTTTCTAAATCAAATATATTTTGGATCCTGATGGATTCTAGTTCAAAATAAGAATTGTAATTCAGTGAAATTGAAAATAGAATGACAAATTTTATAATGTTTACTTTATTCTAAAATCATAATAATGATAATAATAATAATTATTTTTATAGTCTTTTTGATTTAAAATTAATTTTTGTAATTGTTTAGTTCATTTAAAAGTAATATTTAAAAAGTGATGAAATTTTTTTAAGAAAAATAAAAAATATTATTTAGATTTATAAAAATATAATAAATTATATTATGTTAAAAATAATAAATTGTATAAAAATAAAATTTACTATGTGATCTAATCTACTATAATATCTATATTACTATATTATTAGAAGTCAAAATATTACTAATTAAAAGTTAAAGATTATGAAATGGAACACATTTTTTAAATATAATAATATAATTAAAATATATTTAAATTTCTATAAAAATAAAAGTATTAAAAAATTATATTAGAGAATTAGTTTAGTAATAATAATAATAATAACTATTATTAATATTATTATAATAAAAAATAGTAAAAATTATAAAATATCTTATTATCAATTAATAAATGATCATTATAATTATAAAATTATTATATTATTATTTTATTTTAAATTTATATTTATGATTATTAGTATGAATTATTATTATTATTATTTTATTTATGAGATTTATTTGTATTATTTTATAGAGAGAAGGGGGGGATGAGGATGATTAACCAGTGGGATGTGAGAATAATAATTTTCATATACAGAGGAAATCTCATTTTAATATATGAAAAAATGAGAATGAAATTTTTCTTTACAAAACATTAAGAATGAAAATTATTTATTTTTATTTTTATTTTTAATTAAAAAAACCAACCAAAATACCTACTTAGTATATGTAAAATTATTTTTAATAAAAAAATTATTTTATTATCTGTATTTGGTATGGTTGTCAAAACATGATTATTTCCTAGTCATAGCTATATATAACATAAAACTTAGTTAATTGTTCAAAAATTTAAATGAATTGTATAGGTCATTGTTCATATTAAAAAATTCTATAATTATGGAGTCTTGGATGTAATCAAATCACGATTCTAAAAATTAATTAATTATAAAAATTTAGATATTTGTATGCAATTGAGTTAGAATTCTAATAATCAATCAATATCAATATAGAATCTTAGTATTATTGCAATATAATTATTATATATGTAAGACAATCTATATTATATATTAGAATTCGTGTAGGATGTGAGATACACAATTCAATAAAAAATATGTAACTTTTGTAGGTCTTCGTGGTTGTAGACGTAGGTCAATATAACTGAATTACGTATCATTTTAAGTTATTCTTTTTCTTCTCTTTCTTTATTAATTTTCTCACATAGTTTATTCTTCATTTTAACCTGGTAGAAGAGCCTTATGATCTTGGCATGCTGTTTATATTTTGGTTCCGGTTTTATCACCGATCACCAATCTCTCAAACATCTGGTGATCCTCAAATCGATAACAGCAGAATAGACCCTCGCTTGCTGGTGGATTGTTACCGTCACCATGCACCTTTATATGTGACCTTTTGTTTGGATTATCTTGTTTGTTGTTTAACAAGGCAATGCTCTATGTGTTACGTGAACTGCCTATGTGTCTTGATGCGAAGTTGGGCACCATTATAAGCAACTATCTTGATGACTTTACTCTTAGATCTATGTTCATCTTGACGGGAGTGTCGGAGAATCTTATAATTATGCAGATTTTAATGTAATCAAGTCAAGATTCTAACAATTAATCAGTTATGGAGATTTAGATATTTGAATAAAATCAAACTAGAATTCTAGTAATCAATCTAGAATGACTTTCTACGCCAGCTTTGCGTTCATTTCGGGAATAATAATGGGAAATTGTGTTGGTATTTGTATGCAACTTACCGAGAGGAGTATAATGAATTTCTAGCTAAGATGGACATTTTTTTTCAATCTATGGGCTAATTAATGTTCAACGAGCTCAATATATTGAATGTATAACAATCAACGAGCTCATGTGTGCAAGGTAATGCCGGTCAAAGAAAAAATGCAAGATAATAGAGAAATTAAATATAATGATTTATAAAGGGTTTTAACACTTTCACAAATTAACTTCTTTATAATTCTTCCTCGAGAGTTTGATCCATTAACTATAGTTGGAAAACAATGAACAACATCTATATGCCAATGCCTTATTTGTTCCCTCTCTCTCTCTCTCTCTCACACACACACACACACGATTTCTCACAGAAACACATATATTTGAGATATTAAGGAATTTGGGTAGGTTGAGGAAAGTACATATATATAAAGTTTTTGAACTATTTTAGATTTTTTTACGATAATATAATGTACTAAAAAATAAAAAGAATTTTTTTTTTGGAAAGGATTAACGTTGTTTTGTATCTGTAGGCTTACTCGGGACAATCCAAAATGGTACCGTCGTTGGGAACTTTGGGTACTTTTTTTTTTTTTTTGTTTTCTCTTTTTCTCCTTTTTCCTTTTCTTTTTCTTAGCTTTGAACCTCACCCCATTTTCACGTCCCAGACTCTCATTTTGGCCCCTCCCCACGAAAAAAACTCTTTCTCTCTCTACACCCACCACTCCTTATGCCATTTTTCATGTTTTTAGCTTAGAAATATCTCAATCACAGATTTTAGGTATGATTTTTGGTTGGAGAAGCAAAGATTTGGCTCCAAAAATGGTTTCTTTTTTGGTTTATTTTTGAACTAGTTGCAGTAGAGAGAGAGCGAGAGAGAGAGAGAGTGGCTGCTATTGATGGCGAGGTGCCACTAGCCTTTGATTGATGCATAAGAGGCACCGACAGATAAATTGTTGCTTACTGAGTTCACCGGTGTTGGTTTTGTGTGGCAACAGCAATTGGAAGCGGTGCGTGTCAGGGGTGGAGCAGGCAGCGACGAGACCAATAGTTGACACATCCTTGTGCCTTATTTAGTGTGTGGAGGGCACCGTTGGATATATTATGCTCAATGCGACGAATGGAGTCAGTTTTGGGTTAAAGGGGTGCTTGGCAATAGTGCGAGTAGCATTGTTGCAACAGTTGGTCTCTCAGGCTACTTCGTTGGTTTATATGTTTCTTGGCCTCCTTTCGATGTGTGGCCTTCGGAGATGTGTAGATCAGTACTAAAGGACTCCTGTGATAGTACTCGTGGTGTTTTTCGGTGGCGGCACCGACAAGCCTTTAGCGAATCTTTCATGGGTAGAATACCCGCCTCAAAGTACCTTCTTTACCTTTTTAGTTACTTTTGTGTTTTTCTTTTGTTATTATTTTCTTATTTTTTTAGCTTGTCAGTGTGTATTTATGCAAGAAAAAGGAAAGGAAAAAAAAAATTCACTATGTGCTAACCTTATGCCTTTTTCTGATTGGTTCCTTTTTGGATGGACGAAGGCGGCTCAAGTTCAAGATAAGTGCTCTTTGGACAACTTTTGGATATTGGATTTGCGATTGAGCCTTTGATATGTTGAAGTTCTTTTGTTTATGGATGATTTGTGCCTTTTATTTGTTAATTATAACCCTTTTTTTGCTAGATTAATTATGATCAATTACTTAATGGTTACTGATGCTCCTTTGGTGGATGGAATAGTGTATATGATTGGATGTTTTGTTTTGAACTCAATTTGAATCATTTATGATTATGTCCTGTAATAAAAATGGGAAGAAGAATACACAAGTCTTTTAGTCATATTGTTGGGTACTTTTAGTCCTACCATTATTAGTCAAAAAGAGTTACTCCTTCTCTTGGGTTGTTGGTTGGACATTTTTTATTTGTTTTGTGATGTTATCTTTTTTATTCTTATTGTTACCTTTCTTTTATGGCCTTAAGATTCTTTTGATTATACTGTCTCATTGGTTTTTTGCTCTTAAATATCTATGACTCTTTTGTCCTTCGACAAAACTAGTTAT
Source organism: Bruguiera hainesii (assembly GCA_023213295.1). Taxonomy (NCBI): domain Eukaryota; kingdom Viridiplantae; phylum Streptophyta; class Magnoliopsida; order Malpighiales; family Rhizophoraceae; genus Bruguiera; species Bruguiera hainesii. Next base: position 4,163,738 of record JAHOYR010000004.1, read on the forward strand.
ATGCAAAATTATCCAAATGTTCATTTAGGTAGAACGGAATCGAGTTACTTGGGGCGCATAGTCTCTTGGCAGATGGAGTGTCTATTGATCCCACCAAGGTTGAAGCAATGAGGCGATGGCCAGTATCTAATTTAGTGAAGATTTGCACGGGTTCTTGGGATTAAGAGGGTATTACCAAAAGTTTGTGAAAGGTTATGGAATCTTGAGCAAGCCGTTGATCGATCTTCTAAAGAAGGATAATTTCAGATGGATTCAAATGGCGCAAGAAGCCTTTAAAAAGCTGAAAGGAGCCATGTGTGAGGCACCGGTACTGGCGTTGCCAGACTTTAATAAGGTGTCGGTCCTGGAGATCGACATGTGCGATGCAAGGATGGGAGTACTCCTACTACGGAAGGTCATCCACAGGCATTCCTTAGCAAACCCTTCAATTCGAGAAACAAAGGGTTGTCCATTTACGAAAAGTTCTTGGCGATACTGCTGGCTGTATCTAAATGGTGCCACTACTTGGGAGGAACGTGCTTTGTGATAAAAACGAACCATGAGAGCATCAAGCATCTGTTGCAACAGAAAGTGATCAAAAAATTAATGGGACTGGACTATATAATACAATACTGACGGGGATTAAAAAATAGAAATGCAGATGCCCTGTCCAGACAACATGAAAACTCGTTTCTAGCAATATTGGCAGTCGTTCCCCAGTGGAAGGAGGACATTGTAAATAGCTATGAGAGCGATGAGTTGGCTCCTGAATTGTTGCAGGCAGCTTTGTGCAAGGAAAACAAGAATGCTAAATATAGTTGGGAGCAGGGAATTCTGAGAAAGAAAAGAAGAATATATATTGACAGTCAGGGTAATTTACGGGAGCAGCTGATTGAAGTTATGCATAACTCAGCCATTGGAGAACACTTGGGTGTGCACGCTACTTGTACGCTGCAAAACAGAGCATGTGAGGTACCCGGGATTACTTCAGCCCTTACCAATACCAGACCAAGCACGGCACCCCATTTCGATGGATTTTGTAGAGGGGCTTCTGAGGGGAAAGATGTGATTTGCGTTATCGTCGACAGGTTTACAAAGTCTGCACATTTTATTGCTCTCAAACATCCCTTAGCGCCACCAGTTCTAGCAAGAATTTATTTGGCGCAAATTTTTCAGTTACACGGAATGCCTCAAACCGTTGTCTCGGATAGAGACAAAATTTTCACCTGTACTTTTTGGGAAGAATTATTCAAGTTGGAAGGATCTTCACCGCTCAAAAGCTTAGCATATAACCCCCAAACAGAATGGCAGTCAGAGTGGCTGAATCAATGCGTGGGGTGTTATCTCTGGTGCATGTGTTTGTTGAGGCCCTGCCAATGGTTCCAGTGGCTACCGCTTGCTGAATGGTGGTACAACACAACTCATTATACAACCATTAACAAGACACCGTATGAAGCCCTATATGGCAGTTGTCATAGGTTGCCCACTTAATTTTGACCAATTCACTCACACCGAGAAGTTAGAGTACCTTTACAGGAAAATTTCTTAACTTTTACTACTTTTATCAAAGTACAAAAAATTGTTAAGATTTCTTACTCTCGGTTTTCTAGTATCCCTTGATTGACACCTTGCATATGTATATATATGCATTGCATGGCTTGGCATGCTTAGTGGGGGATCCTCACTCCTAGGAATCTACTCACTACTTAGACAAAACATGAGCCTGCATTGATGAAGAGTCTGTCACCTCAAATTGGACTTGTTCAGCCCCACCTTTATTGCTGCCCATGTCTTTCTTCCTTCAAGGAGAACTTGCTAACACATTAGTTTTGGATAAAGGGTCTAGAAACTTGATGGTTTAGTAACTCCCCATGATCTTTTTGGATAAGGTTGCAGAGAACTTGGTGGTTCTGCCCATTTTGCCATCTATTCCTCTGCTACTCAACTCGTGTGAGCTTTTCCCTAGCGTTTGCTGGTCCGGAACCTTACACATTTTGCCATCTATTCCTCTGCTACTCAACTCGTGTGAGCTTTTCCCTAGCGTTTGCTGGTCCGGAGCCTTACTCGTGCACTAGCACCATGCGTTGCAATAGCCAGCCCTTGGGGCATTTGTTAGCCCATTTGTCCTGTGTCTGCATATTGTCAACCTGGACCTCCATCCGTGCACCAACCTGGGCCAACTTCCTCAAAGGAGACATGCATATCTCCCCTTAAAGAGTATTAGAGAACCTGACTTTTTGGTAGAATGACACATTGACGTGCTTAAGCGATCGCTCCCTCATTGGCAGCTCGTTGGTGCGCTGCTAACATAACCAAATGCCCAACCAGTAACCCAACACCTTTCCTCCTAACTTGCTGTCCATTGGCTGCAATATGTGCACCCTTGTTTAGTGTCAATGTCAAAGCTTGCATTTTGCCTCTCCCAGCTTTACTGCCTTGCACGTTGATTCCCTGCAACTGCTTTATTTCCTTCGACGTGCCTAACTCATACTGACTTCATGCCAAGCAAGGTCATAAGGTATTGCTAATACTTACATTTCCGTATCAAGGGCTCTAAGAGGCTAATAAACTACCCCACTTGTTGAACTCAGCATCCTTGCTAATAAGGTTGATAAGTAGTTTTGAATTTACTTCTTGAATTGTCCTAACCTCACGTCCTTTTCCCAACTAACCTCGCTAATTAGAGCATTTTTCCACTTCACCAGGTATTTAACTCGGCGATTTTTCTTACTTTATCTCTACATTATATGGTTTAGAATTCTCTCCACTCGACATTGGAACTCTACTCGGATGGTTGGAAGAGCACATCTTGCTTGCCTCCTCAGAGGTTTAGCACCATCTTCCTTATAAAAGGGTTTTAAGAAACTTACATGGAAAGTTGGATGAACCTTTAATCATTCTAGCAGTTGCAATCGATAAGCAATATTGCCCACTTTCTTTACGACCATAAATGGGCCATTATGCTTGGGAATCAACTCATAATGCACTGTTTTGTTAATAATCTTCTTCCATATTTGAGGAGTTAGTTTTAATAGAACTTTGTCCCAACTTAGAACTTAAGGTTTCGTCTTCCCTTGTTTGCATACTTCTTTATACGTTGAGCTGCTTTGTTTAAATTGTCTTGGGCCTTATCGAACAACTCTTATTTTAAATGAGCATACCAGTAGGCAGCCATACACTTTCCTCCCAATCTTGTTCGTGCTAACTCATTTAGAGTAAAGGGCTAATGCCCATTGCTAGTTTAAAGAGACTCATCCTTGTTGATGATATTTGGTGAAAATTGTAGCAAAACTGTGCAAAATCTAGTAACTCTAGCCAATTTCATTGGCTTGCAGTTACATAATGCTAGAGATACTTTTATAATACGCTATTAATTTGCTTCGTTTGACCATTGATTTAAGGATGGTTGGTAGTGAAACACTTTAATTCCGATCCCATCATATTGAACAAAATTGTCCAAAACCTGCCGATGAAGCGAGGATTTTGATCGCTCACAATATTTTTTGGTAGACCAAAATATTTCACCACCTATTTATAAAACAAGTTAGTAGCCACCTTGGCTTAGCATGAAGATGGGGTTGGAATAAACACAACATACTTCGAGAACTAATAAACCACTATCATGACAGAACTTTTTATGTCAACCCTTGGAAACCTACCAATAAAATCCATCAAAACTAACACTTGTGGTTTCACTAGAATAAGCATTGTTTATAGTAACCTTGCTTCCTTTTGTCTCTCAATATTGTCCTATTGTCAAACAATGCACGTCTTTATGTAAGTCTCAACATCATCCTCCATCTTTGGCCAATAGTAGTTATAGGCCAATAAAGCTATCATTCACTTCGTGCCTAGATGACCATCCCATTGGAAGCCAAGGCACTCTTGCAAGATCTCTGTCTTGAGGCCTACACCTCTAGGAACATATAGCCTATTACCCTTTGCATGTAATAGTCCATCATCAAGCTAGTATTACCTCACCACCGCTTCGTTCACCTGCTGCACAAGCTTTTGATAATCACTGTTGTGTGGCATTTATGCCTTGATTTGATCCAGTAAGTCACTTTGCACTTTTGTGAGGGTAGTTGCAACTCCTTGCACTTGGTGACTTAGGGTATCTGCCATATAGTTCTGCATTTTTGACTTGTGTTCCCACACAAAATCATATTCCACCAATAACTCCTACCATCAAGCTTGTCTTACAAAGAGCTTCTTCTGGGTGTGAAAAAAGATATTAGTCACATTATCTATTTGGATAACAAATTTGGTACCCAGCAAATATACCCAATAAATACACCCACCAAAGGCGTAGGCAATGCACACAACAAACATTTCTTTCTCATAGGCCAAGTACCGTTGCTCTGTCTGGTTAAGTTTTCAACTCTTGTACGCAATGGGGTGACCTTCTTGGATTAACACACCCCCAATGGCCTTGTTAAAGGCGTTAGTTAAAACTTTAAAGGGAACTTCAAAGTTGGATAGCTGCAATACCGGTTTCGTGGATATTGCTACCTTTAACTTATTAAAGGCTTTTTGGCACTCCATGGTTTACCTCTAGAGCTGGCCTTTCTTGAGCAAGTTGGTGAAAGGTTACTCGGTGAAAGGGGTTACCTTTTTGGAGTAACCTTTCACAAACTTCTTGTAGTAATTAGACAAGCTTAGAAAAGACCATAATTTCGATACTTTGGTGGGAGGCAATCATTCTGCAATGGCCTAAATCTTTCCCTTATCCATTCTCACATGTCCTTAATTGACCTTATGCTCGAGGAATCCAATTTCTTGTCGAGCAAACTCGCTCTTCCTTTTTCGTATATAATTGGTGTTCCCTTAATCGAGAAAACACCATTCTAAGATGGGTTAAGTGATCCTCAAGAGATTCACTATACATAACAATATCATCCAAGTATACTACCACAAAGCAATCAATGAAATCATGAAACACATGATTCATCAAATTGCAAAAAGTAACAGGGGCATTAGTTAAACCAAAGGGCATCACCAGAAATTTGTATGAGTCGTTGCGTGTGATGCATGTGGTCTTCCCTTCATCTCCTTTTGTAATCCTGACTTGCCAATATCCTGACCACAAGTCTAACTTTGTGAAGTAGGAGGTTTTTGTTAGTTGATTGAATAAGTTTACAATCAATGAGATAAGATACTTGTTCTTCACTGTGACCTTATTTAAGGTTTTATAGTCTACACACATCTATAAAGAGCCATCATGCTTCTTTTGGAACAACAAAGGGGCACTGAAAGGGGCTTTAGAGGGCTGGATCAAGCCTGTATCCAGCAAATCTAACAATTGCTTCCTCAATTCAATTAATTCTATTAGACTCATGCAATGAAGGGCCTAAGCCAAAGGTCTAGAACCTGGAATCAAATCAATTCAATGATCCTAAGCACACCTCAAGGGAAGACACTTTGACAGCTCCAAAAGCATCACGTCTGCAAAGTCTCCCAATAGATTAGCGACACTGTCAGACACCTTAATAGTTATCCCCTCCTTAACTTCAATTAAGGCCGTCAGGTAGGTGGCTTCTCCTTTTTTTAAGTCATGCTCGACTTGCATCTTCAAAATCATACCATATGATTTTCCCCTAACACCTACTAGAGAAGTAATCTCACCTGCAACAAAGTATGGATGGTTTTTATGCACGATCATTAACCTACCCAAATGAGGTAATAATGCAACCTTTGCATATGTAAAGAACTCAACACCCAATATGATATTAAAGTTATTCGATGGCATAACTGTAAAGTTAAGATTGTCACTTTAACTATTAATGGTTATCTTTACACCTTTAGCAGTGCCAAGCAACTTATGGGCTGCCAAATTGATTACCTTAATTTGATTGCCATTTTTTGTAACCTTTAGGCCCAGTGACTCCACCATTTGTTTAGAAACAAAGTTGTAGGTGGCACCTATATTGGCCATCACCATCAACTCTCGATTATCGAGTCCAATCTCCACATACATTAGGTTAGCCTGTGATGAATGTTCCCCTTGAACTGCATTCATCAACTACAAAGGATTTACATGAGACGAGTCGGCATCATCCACACCCCTTTTAGTAACCATGACACTTAATTTTTCCCTTTTTAGGTATTCCCTAGCCTTGTGAGGGTTATTACAAATGAAATAACAAGAATTGGACTTGTCTTTGCCTTGATCCTAAAGGACAGCTTGGCCTTTGTCCTTACTGTTGTCATGGTGTTTCTTCCTCTTCTTGCCCTCCTTCTTCTTCTCTTTGTCTCTAGATTGTTGTTGCTCCTACTTTCCCCTAGCATCATAATCCGCAAGCTTGTTGAGTTGAAAATCAACTAACACATCTATAGCAGCCATGACAGATGACAAGTCTTTGACACCCTACTGGTGAAACTCGATTTAAGCCCACAATTGGAGACCTAAAAAGAAGTTGAGTTTATTTTCATCTGATATGTTACGAATGTCAAGTATTAAGGAACTAAATTCCTTTGCATAGTTATGCACCGTGCCATTATATTTTAGTTTCTTGAGAGACTCCTTCACAACCCATAATGTGTTTAATTCCTTCCTCAAGTCTTTCAACGTCTCTATTTGTGGTCTACCAACATTTACATCATTATCAAGTCTTGTTCACCACCACAGTTTGGTGTCTTTGGTAAGATACATGCTTGTGAGGGTCATCTTTTTCTCCTCGGGCACCTTCATAGCCATGAAGTATTGCTCCATGTCGCATAAGAAATTCTTGATTGCTTTGGCATCCTGTTCCCCCTTAAAGGCCTTAGGTTCAAGGACCTCTATTTTTCTAGATGACTAAGCAGTACCATCAAGTTTGTTGCCTATGGTTTTCTTGAGGACAATAACATCACATTTTATGTTGCCAAAGGATTGCACCTAAGTGCCATTAAGACTATCATAACGAAATTGTAGGAAACCCACTGATTTCTCCAATTTGTCTAGCCTTGCCAAGACTGAGATGACTTGCTCCTCATAGGCATCACCAAGCACCTTTTCAATTTTGGACACTCATTCGTGAACCGCTTTAAGTCTCAATCCTCTACCCATAGACCAAACTTGCTCTAATACCAGTTGTCACAGGGCCAAACATTCCACATAAATTTTTGGCCTTATGATGACACTAAATTTCCTAATTAGTCTCATCCAACTCACTCACACCGAAATGTTAAAGCACCGTTATAAGAAAACTTCCCAACCTTTACTACTTTCCCTAAAGTACAAAGGATTATCAAAACCTCTTACAAGTATTTCTCTCTCTATAGTTTCTCTCTCTCAATTTTCTGGTATCCCTTGGCTGACACCTTACATATGTATATATATGCACTGTATGGCTTGGTTGCCAAGCCAATCATACTTAGTGAGAGATCCCCACTCCTAAGAAGTTACCCACTACTAAGGCAAAACATGGGTTTACACTAATGGAGAGCCTATTGCCTCGCGTTAGACTTGTTCAGTCCCACTTCTGCTACTGCCCATGTTTTTCTTACTTCAAGGAGAACCTACCAACACACTAGCTTTGGATAAGGGTTTTAGAAACTTGATGGTTTAGTAACTCTTCATGATCTTTTGGATAAGGCTACAAAGAGCTTGGTGGTTTTACCCACTCTACCACTTGTCCCTCTATTGCTTAGCTCATGTAAGCTTTTCCCTAAAGCTTGTTAATTTGGAGCCCTGCTCATGCACCAACATCATGTGTTGCAATAGTCAGTCCTCTGGGCATTCATTAGCCCACCTATCCTGCGTCTGCATATCATCGGCCCAAACCTTCGTCCATGTGCTAACTTATGCTAACTCTCTCAAGGGAAACATGCACACCTCCCCTTAAAAGCATTAGGAAACTTGGCCTTTTGGTAGGAGGACATATTGGTGTGCTTAAGCAATCACTCCCTCAATTAGTAGTATGTTAGTGCATTGACAGTACAACTTACTACCTAACTAGTGTCCTAACACCTTTCTTCCGAACTTACTGGCTATTGACTGCAACACGTGTATTCTTGTTTGATGCCAATACCAAAACCCACATTCTGTTTCTCCTAACTTTGCTACCTTGGACGTTAACCCCCTATAGTTGCCTTATTTCCTTTAACATGCCTAACTCACGACAACTCCTCACCAAGCATTGGCATAAGACATTGTCAATACTTGCATTTTTGTATCAAGAACTTTAAAGAGCTAACAGCAGTCCTCCACCCTAGCTAGTAGCCATGATGCCACTTCCTAACACCAAGGTTACTTTATCAGTAGACTTTTTATGAAAGAGGCAGACCCTATCAAACTTGCTGAAGGAGTAGCTACAAAGATCACAGCAATGGATAAAACATTTTGCAGATCAAAAGCTTAGTGAAAGACAATTTGACATTGGTGATTAGGTTTCCCTTAAGCTGTAATTGTACAAGCAAACAACAATAGCAGTATGATCTAATTTGAAGTTGGCATCCAAGTTCTTTTGTCCGTATTAGGTAATTGAGAGGGTTGGACAAGTGGCTTATAGATTCCAACTTCTCCTAAGAAATGCAGTGCACCATGTTTTTCATGTTTTGCTCCTTAAAAAATTAGTTAAGCCCCTCGACAATGTCTCCACCCAGTTGCCCCTTGTTAATGATAAAGGACAGTTCAAGGTGGCACCAGTTTCCATTTTGGACCATCAATTGATTAAGAGAAGGAATGTGATGGTGACCTAAATGCTTGTATAATGAGTGAATATGACTCTAAAAGAGGCCACATGGGAAGATCTCTCATTCATATGAGCATAATTTCCCGAGTTCAACTTTTTCCAACCTTGAGGACAAGGTTCTAGTGAAGAAGAGGGACTTGTCAAGATCCTACAGGTCTTGTCAATAATAAGGCCCAATCTAGAAGAAAGTGCTAGCTCATTGGTCCTTTCCTATGTAGATATATAACCCAAAGGGCCACAACCCAAAATAATTAAAGTGAGTATAAATACCCCTTTTGGTTGGAAAAACCTAAAAGAGTCAGTCGTCAGAAAGAAAAACAAATTGTCGAAAGAGAGAGAGAAAAGGAGGGAGGCCGCATAAAAAGATGAAGCAAAAGGTAATGTTTTTTGATCTTACCTTTGGAAAGGATATCAGTGTCCAATCAAGTTGAAACTTAGATAATTGATAGAAAATATTTGGTTCTTATTTCTGAATGGTGGAGATTAGGTTTCAAGCATAGTAAGTTCTGTTTCTCTTCAGTTTTCATAGGTTTACATTTTATAAAATTTTCTACGTGCAGTTTTGATCAACCATGTAATAAGAGAATTGTTTGTCGTCCAATCAAACTGATTTTTGGTCAGTAGTTGAAGGGCACATATATCTTCTTTGTGGATGGTTAGATTGGTTTTTTGTGAAATGAAATGGCAGGTTTTCCATTCAAATTGAGACCCTTATAGTAACTTTCTACTCTCTCATCTATGGTAGAGTTAGTAAACTATGTGGATGAATATTCATTCATAGTCTAACTAAGTTGAAATTTGGATAGTTGGTAAAGGACATATGAGAGTTCATCTTGAATTGTTAGATTATTTTCTTGAGGTATACTTGTTGAGTTACAGTTAACAACACGTGGTTGACCTGTCTTACTCAACTCATTAGTCTCTCATTTAGTCCCAATTAAATTTTGTTCAATTTGTTTGATGCAATTGAGGTTACGTACCTCTATTTTACTCATTTGATTATAGTGGAGTTGACTTCTGGCTCGGAGTGTCCCGTGGTTTTTCCTCTTTTGATTTGAAGGGGCTTTCTACGTAAATTTGGTGTATTCTCTTGTGTGGTTATTTTTGTTATTTAATTATTTGCTCGCAAGTTCAAGCAAACAGAAGAAATTTCTTGGGCTATTTATACTTCATTGCCCCTTTTTTTTTTATCAAAGTGGTATTAGAGTCAGGTTGGGGTATTTGACTCGTTTGAACGATGACATTGAATGTGAATAAATTGGCTTGTTTGAATGACACAAATTACCATATATGGAGGAGTAAAATGAAAGATCTCCTATTTGTAAAGAAATTGCATTTTCCTATGTTTACTATTATAAAACTTAAGTATAAAACTGATGAAGAATGAGAATTTGAGCATGAACGAGTTTGTGGTTTTATATGACAATTTATTGATGCTAATATTTATAATCAAATTTGCAATGAGACATATGCACAAACTTTGTGGAGTAAACTTAAGACTTTATATGCTTCAAAGTCTAGTAATAACAAGTTATTCTTGTTAAACAAAATGATGTAGTTGAGATATAATGAAGGGAGTTTAGTTGCTGACCACTTGAATGAGTTTTAGGGTCTCATTGATCAATTGCTAGACATGGGTATTAAGTTTAATGACAAGATTTTTGGGCCATGGTTACTTGCTACCTTACTTAATTATTGGGAGACTTTTCGAATCTCTCTCGTTAATTCTGCGTTCGGTGGTGTTTTATCATTGGAACTTGTAAAGGGTGGTATGTTAAATAAGAAGATCATAAGGAAATCTCAAGGTTCATCATCATCCAAATCTAAGGTTTTAATTACTAAAAATAGGGGGAGAAGTCAAGAAAAAGGAAATGGTAAAAAGGATAGAAGTAAGAGCTAGAGCAAGTCAAGATCTAAGTACAAGAATGTCCAATGTCATTATTACGGGAATATGAGTCACATTCAGAAAAAATGCTACAAGTGGAAGAAAGAAAATAAAGATGATAGTGATCAAAATAAGAAGAAGAATGCGAGTAATGATCGTGTTACTATTGCATCCACTTCTGGTACTAGTGACCTTATTATTGTTTATGATGAGAATGTGGTTAATCTGACATCTTATGAGATTGATTGAGTCATAGATAATGGTGCTTCTCTTCATGTTACTTCAATAATGGAATTTTTCACAACATATACTCACGGTGATTTTGGAGTTTTGAAGATGAGTAGTAATAGCTTAGCAAAGGTCATTGGCATTGGTGATGTTTACTTAAAGACTAATAATGGAGCACAATTGACATTAAGGGATGTTAGACATGTCCTTGATATCCATTTGAATTTGATTTCAACAGGAAAGCTAGATGACAAAGGTTTTTGTAGTACTTTTGGTGATGGCCAATGGAAGCTTACCAAAGACTCCTTAGTTATGGCATGAGGTAGGAAATCATTTCCTACCTCATGCAAGTTGTTATCTTCAAAGATGTTGTAAAATGTAGCAGAGAATGATAATTTCATTGAATTATGGCATAAACGACTTAGTCATATAAGTGAAAATGGGATAAATTGTTTGGCAAGAAATAACCAACTTCTAGACATAAAGAGTGCAATTTTAAAGAAATGTCATCAATGTTTTACTAAGAAATAGAATAGAGTTACATTTAAGAGTCACTTGCCTTAAAGGAAATCAGAGTTATATGAATTGGTGCATTCTGATGTGTGTGGTCTTTTAAAGGTATGCTCACTTGGTGGTGCTCTTTATTTTGTAACTTTTATTGATGATCACTTAAAGAAACTTTAGGTTTATACTTTGAAGATTAAAGATCAAGTTTTTGATGTATTCAAACAATTTCATGCCTTTGTTGAGAGACAAACTGGTAAGAAGTTAAAATGTGTCCGCACTGATAATAGTGATGAGTACAATGATCCATTTGATGAGTACTACAGAAAGTATGAGATTAGGCACCAAAGGACACCTCCTAAGACACCACAATTGAATAGTTTAACAAAAAGGATTAAGAGGGTCAGATGTCTTCTTTCATATGCAAAATTACCTAAATTCTTATAGGGTGAAGTCTTAAATACAGTAACACGTGTAATTAATCTATCTCTTAGTTTTCTGTTACAAGGTGATGTTTCGAATAAAGTTTAGTTTGGTAAGGAAGTCTCTTATGACCATTTACGAGTCTTTAGCTGTAAGGATTTTGTTAATGTCCCTAAATATGAAAGAGGGAAGTTAGATATTGAGACTCGATAACGTATCTTTCTTGGTTATGGTGAAGATGACTTTAAGTACCATTTATATGATCCGATTAAGAAAATCTTGTGAGAAGTAGAGATATTATGTTTGTTGAGGATCAAAATATTGAACACATTGAGAAGTCAACTCCTCATGTTAATGATAATCCTACTATTATTGTTCCATTTTCTCAAATACCTCTAAGTGATTTGGTTGATGTTCATGATCATAATATGTAGGATGCAGGTGATATTAATGCTCTCATAGAAGATCATCTATACGCACCTTTACCTTCATTTCAGCCATGAAGGTCTAATAGAGTTCCAGTACTTTCCACTTGATACTCTCTTGATGAGTTTGTGATGTTAATTAATGGGGGAGAACTTAAGAGTTATAAAGTAGTTGAAAGTGAACATGGGCAACATTGGGTAGATGCCATGATAGATGATAATATTACTGGTATGATGATACAGGTATTGTCAAGATGAAAATTTGAGTTGTATCATGTATTGCCCAGGATGACTAATATCTCCATATAGTCGAAAAAGGGAGAATTTATGGACTTATTGGTCTTTTTCTATGTGAATATATAGCCCAAATGTTTTAGGACCATAAGTCAAAATAATTAAAATGGGTATAAATACTCCTTGTGGCTGGAAAAACCTAAGAAAGCAAGTCGTTAGAAAGAAAAACAAGCTGCTGAAAGAGAGAGAAAATGAGGGAGGTCATAGAAAGAGATGAAGCAAAAGACAGTGTTGTTTGATCTTACGTTTGGAAAAAATATCAGTGTTTGATCAAGTTGAAACTTGGATAGTTGATAGAAGACATTTGCTTCTTATTTCTGAATGGTGGAGATTGGATTTTGAGTATAGTAACTTCTGTTTCTCTTTAGTTTTCGTAAGTCTATACTTTAGGTAATTTTCTGCGTGTAGTTTTGATCAACTATGTAATCGAAGGATTGTTTGTAGTTCGATCAAACTAATTTTTAATCAGTTGTTGGAAGACACATATATCTTCTTTGTGGATAGTTGGATTGACTTTTTGTGAACTGCAAAAGCAGGTTTTCCATTTGAACTGAGGCCTTTTAATTATAGTAACTTTTTGCTCTTTCACCTGTGGCAGAGTTGGTAAATTATGTGGATGAATATTCATTTATGGTCCAATTGAGTTGAAATTTGGATAGCTGGTAAGGGACATTTGGGAGTTCATCTTAAACAATTTAATTATTACCTTGAGGTATACTTGTTGAGTTGTAATTGATAATATGAAGTTGGCCATTAGTCTCTCGTTTAGTTCAAATTGAATTTTACTCATTTCATTTGATATAATTGAAGTTGCGTACTTTTATTGTACTAACTTCTGACTCAGAGTATCCCGTGATTTTTTTTCTTTTGATTTGAAGGGATTTTTCACGTAAAATTGATGTGTTATCTTGTGTGAGTATTTTTGTTATTCAATCATCTCCTCACAGATTCAAGCAAATAAAAGAAGTTTCTTGAACTATTTATACTCCACTACCCCCTTTCTCCCATCAGAAAAAACCGTGAAGAGTGTAGTTGAGGGAATGCAGTTGTCCTTCTTTTTCAATTACAACTACTATCGATTGATCGGGGCATTTCTATTACGTGCTGTAACCAAATGATTAGGATGAGTCTAGAGGATCTAGCAAATCCTTAGTGTGTGTCTATATATATATATAGCAAGAAGAAGAGAGGAAGATAGCCATGTATCGAGAATTGCCAATCTTCTTATCTAATCAAATTCTTGTTCTTCTTCTACTCTGCCTTTCTTCTCTGCCCTTCGCACTGCTCTGTTTCTTCTCTTGTTTCCTTCCTTTCTCGGTATTTTCAGTTAAGAACCTGATAGAATTATTAATTCTTAAACAGGTTGCGATTATGTGTTAAAATAAAGAATGAGTACCTAATACTTTTGGAATGTGCATGAAAAACCATAGACTGAAGAGGCACATCTGATGGGAATAGATCCCAGAATGAAAGGTTGTCAAGAGACTCTTTGCCACATTTCCCTTGGTCTTGGTACTTAAGTATAGCAGTTACAAATTATTATGATTATTATTATTTTTCTAAAAAAAGGTAACTTAGGGTTGCGGCGGTTGATCTTGAACAGCGGAAAAGGCTATGTCTGTGAACAAAAATTAAAATAGGAATTGTTAATTCCTTTAAGGCAACGACAGTTGCGTTTAAAATCAAGAGGAAAAGTCGTTTCTTTGAGGAAGAAAGCACAAAACAGCTCTCAAAAGAAGCAAAAAAAAAAAAAAAAAAGAGAAAGTGAAGGTTGTCAACCCCACCAAGGTTGCGTAGAAAAGAAGAAAGCCTGACCGTTAGGCTAACTGCTCTGCCAGAGCATTTAAATGGTTGTGTTGCTAATATGGACAATCTATTGTATGAAAGACAAATAAAAGGAAAATTTTTGGCTTTTGGATTTTGAAACCCAAAGCGCCTAGAGATCAAGAGACGCGGTAATAAGGCGTGATAAACGCCAGATCAATTGTGGTTTGTCACTTGCAGTTAACAGTGGAAATGAAAGTCGCAACTGTGGTATCTGAATATACAAAAGATTTTTATATACATGTCGATTGATCAAACTTAAAAGGGTTGATAAGAGTTTGTATATACAAGATATTAGGAGAAATGAGTTTCAAATTTATATATACAAATTATTTATAATAAAATTTTAATGTTAAATTTTGACTTCATAAAGTTAAAATATATTATTAGTATAATTAAAATACTATTAATAATTTTTATTTTTTGTAGAGTTATATAATATTAGGTTTGCGCAATTAAATTAGGAAGACAAATTTTTAAAATTCTTGACATACTTAAAATAGCATAGTAGAGACAAAATTTTAATTTATTTATATAATTATGAAATATTAAAAATATTTCATTAAAATTAAGGGTTTAATTTTAAAATATTTATGAAAAAAATATAGTAACAAAGACTTTCAATATGTCAATTAATTAAAAAGAGAAGTATATTATACAATTATTTGCATAAATGAATTTTACAATTTGTAAATAAAAATAGTTATTTTAAAATATATCTATTATATTATTTAAACTTATTATAATATATTTTTTATTATGTAACAATTCAATATATAACTTTAATATTATTATGTAACATATTATAATACATTCATTTTTATATATAACTTGAAGAATTATAAGGGATTTGTTATATTTTTAATATTATAAGAATAGTATGAATTATTGAAATATTTTTAAAATAAAAATTAAATATATCAGTTGATTTATTTGATAATAATAAAAAATATCCTTTTATAAAAAAAAAAATTCATTGAAAGGGTGTTCCTAATAAACATATTTTTTTTGTCAACTAACTTTTAAACTTATATATATATATAGTGATTTTTTTGTGATTAAAAGGATAAAATATATAAGAAAATAGTATTTTTTTAGTAAAAAAATTTTAGATAATATATAAATTTTTAATAACTTGATTTCAACAATATATACTACAATCAAGTATATTTCATTTAATTATATGAGTAATTAGTTATTATATGGTTGTATACCTTACAAAAAGTAACATTAAATATATAATTTTAAAAAAAAAAAATATATATATATATATATATTTGTTTAACTATATCTTTAGTGTAACAAAAATTAAGCTGTTAGGGGTGCATGGTGCCTTTCACGCGTTCCACTGCCGGAGGTGCGCGCAGGATGCCTTCTTAATTAGTCGTGGACTCAACCGTTTATTTCCTTTCCTTTTATGTATAAGTTGGCGACTTGAACAGAGAGAACAGTACACACTCATATGTTTAAATTTGTATCATCGCTGTATATTTATTTCTTGACATGGAGGGTTCAGATTCGTCTCCTCCTTCCTGTGACCGTTATATTTATGTAAAGCTCAGTGTTTGAAGCTTGTCTCTTCCTTCTTCTTACCGTCGGGGGTGATATTATTCTCTCCCCGACTTTCGGCAAAAATATATTTATTTATTTATTCAAATAAATAAATAAAGCCATCTAGGGTCAGGCCACAAGAAGGCTTAGGGCCCTGCGATGGCTGAAGGTTAATAAAAACTGCCGGTGGCATGTTTATCTGGCTTTTTTGGAGTACGGCTGAAGCCCACATTACTAAAAGAGTATCCAAGCGCACTGCCTAAAGGGCCAATGGGTACCGATTCTGAGCTGTGTCGAACGCCGAGTATAATAGATATAATACCAATAACTCGAAGCGTCCTAATTTTTTTATTTTTATTTTTGTGATTTGACGTATTTTTTATATTAATTTAAGTTTAAATTCTTTTGTTATTATTTGCTCAAGATGGCTTTATATCTAATATATTAAATTAGTGTTATTTAATTTTACTATATCAATATAATTAAATAGAATAAGAAACATATATTGAGTTGTTTTGTTCAAGAATCAAGAGTGCAAAAAAGAGAAAAATTGTTAGGGCAAATAAAATTTTAGGGAAAATTTTGTGAGTATTTTGAGGTTGTAAAATTGAGAAATTAAGAATTTGAAAAACACACTTATTTAAGAGTATCATAACAAGGTCATAGACTTTTATGCAATTGCAATCAAGTATCAAGTTATTGTCATAGTCTCCTCCTTATCCAAGAAATTGATAGTGATTCAAGATAGTGGTTTTAGAAAAAAGATGTGAGAATAAGAGACCTCTATAAATCATTATACTTTACTCTCCCACTCTTAATTATTATTATTTTTCTTGTACGAGTTTTTTACCATAGCACATTTTAATTATTTTACTTTTTATCTTTACACAAGTTGGTTATTGGTCTTATAAATTAAATTTGATTGATTTATTTTCTTATTTCTAGTCAATATTAGTATTATTGTAATTATATGAATTTATTTGCATCTACGTTAAATTTTTAATCATTGCAATTATTTTATTTTTCACATTATAAGCATTATAGATACGTATCCTTCATTAACCCTAATCACCCCTTTCTTGGGTATTTTTAAGACCAACAATTGGTATTAGAACTTAACCTCTAAATCATCGGCTTCATTATCTAAAATTGATTGATAACTTTCTTTCCACCTATATGTCACCCCAAGAGTGATAACCTCCTAGACCTCCCATTTTTGATAGCATAAATTTTAACTATTGAGAAAACAAAATGACTATGTATATACAATGTTATGACAATAGTATTTGGCTAATCATTTCTCAAGGTCTTAGAAGAATCACCAAAACCAAAAATGAAGTCATTATTGATAAACTTAAGAGTGAGTATTCCTTAGAAGATTTCAAAAACTAATATCTTAACTCCAAAACCAAATACTTGATCAATTGCACTATGCCCTAAATGAATATAACCATGTCTCTTCTTGTTAGCTAGCTAAAGAGATATGGGACAATTTTGTGTTGACATATGAATGAACCACCCAAGTCTAAGATACTAGGATTAATATTCTTATATGGGAGTATAAAATATTTAAAATAAGTAATAATGAGAACATTATTGAAATGTATTCAAGATTTACTAACATTGTCAACTTTTTGAAAAATCTTAAAAAGAACTTTGATAATACATAAATCATCTAGAAATTACTAAAGTCACCACCAAAATTATGGGACCCAAAGGCAATTGCAATTTTAAAAGCAAAGGACCTAAACATGTTGCCCTTAAATGAATTAGTGGGTTCATTATTCATGTACAAGATGACATTCAAAAAGAAAGCCATAAAGAAAAATAAATGTGTGGTGTTTAAGTTCTCCACCTTAACAAAAAAAGTAGTTGAAGATGATCAAGAAGATGATGATGATGATAGTTCATTCAATAAACACGATTAAGAAGAGTTTGTGATACTTGCATGAAAATTTGCTAAATTTATAAAGAAAAAAAATAACTTGGGAGAAAGTCATTTAGGTGATCCACTAAAAATGATGCACAATAAAAGAAGGAGAATGATTGTTACAAAACAATCCTGAACACATTACAACAAATTATCCTAGCAAGAAAATGGATAAGAAGATGATTGCAAAAGTTTACAAGGCCATTTAGGACAATTTCAGTGATTTAGATGACAAATTCTCCAGTGATGAAGCAAACTACGCATGCTTCATAGGAAAAAATGACAAGGTAAACTCTAACTATTGTGTGATGATACTAAGATGATTAGCATGCTTGAATGCATAAACAAAGAAATGTTTAAACAAGTAGCCAAATTCAATGATTTCAATGCTCGCTTTAAAGCAATAAAGCATGAAAATGAGATCCTAAAAAGTAAAAACAAATCACTCATAGAAGAGAATGACTAGTCATAAAAAATATATGATGTTGCTTTAAACAACCTTAAGAAGGAAAATCCTTATCTAAAGAAGGAAAACAATAACCTCTAAAATTTCCTTTTAGTTTGTAAAAGAGAAAGAACAACTTGACTTGTTAGTTTGTTCTTAAAGACCAATCAATGATAAATTTGGATTGGTCTTTAATCACTCATATCATCTACATAAAGTTTAGGTTACAACTGTTCACACAAAATCACATGCATCCTCATTATCTAGAAGTGAAAATTATACATTTATATATGGACATGCATCATAATAGCATGAAACACCTCATAGTTTGACTATAAAATATGTTGGCATAACCACCACACACATTATGGTATCGTCAATACCTTTTCCCATGCTTCTTAACCTCATATGCATAATTTTATTAAAGCATCATATTCATTCTTGCATGAGAAATAACATATTAAATGTCATTACTATAGTGATTTTAGACATATAATTCATACGTGCAACATTATAAAAAGCATTTATAACATGAGAAAATTTTTATGGTAGTGTCAAGAGTACCAAAGCTTACCCATAAGGACCTAAACAAATTTAAGTACTTGAAATTAAATAAAATTTATATAGGTACATTTGACAAACTAGATGAAGAGAAGCAAATGGTACTTAGACAATAGATATTCTAGACATAAGATTGGTAATATAGAAATCTTTTTTTCTCTCAAAGCATTTAATAGAGAAAATGTAATGTTTAGAGACAATACTAAAGGTAAGGTAATTGGCATTAGATAAATCATTAAAAAAGTTCGCTTACTATTGTAATGCCTCTTTAGTTGATGTTCTTTAATTCAATTTACTTAGCATTACTCAATTTTGTGAAAGTAGTTACAAAGTTTCTTTTGAGCCCAATGCATGTATTGTTTCCAATTATAAAACAAATGAAACTTTGTTCACTACAACTTGATACAATGATATTTATATTATTGATCTTCATTCCTTTACTAACCAAAATGTTAAGTGATTAGCTTATATAATTAAAGTCTTTTGGATATGACATAAGTGTTTAGGACACATGAGTATGAAATTATTATCCAAATTAAATAACCAAAATCTTATGGAAGGGTTACCCAAATTAAAATTTGAGAAAGAAAAAATTTGCAATGCTTGTCAAATAAGCAAACAAGTAAAAAGTCAAATAAGAGTAAAAAGATATTGCTTACTTCTAAACCTCTTCAATTATTGCATATAAATCTTTTTGGTTTATGTATAGTCTCCACGTTAGGCAACAAGCACTATACATTTGTCATAATAAATGATTACATTAAGTTTGCATAAATTTTGTTCCTTGCACACAAGGTTAAGGCATTGAAAGTATTTGAAAAACTATGCAAGCAATTACTAAATGAGAAGGAATACTTCATCACTTCAATTAAAAGTGACAGTGGAAGAGAATTTGAAAATGAAGGCTTCAAAAATTTTGTGATGCCTAAGGAATTTCTTAGAATTTTTTAACCTTAAGAACTCTTTAATAAAATAGGGTAGTTGAATGTAAAAATAAAACTTTGTAAGAGATAACTTAAATAATGCTAAATGAGTTTAGCTTACCTAAACATTTTTAGGTAGAAACTACTAATACAACGTGTTATGTGTTGAATTGAGTTCTAATTAATCCCTTACTCAAAAAGACTCTCTAAGAGTTATGAAATGGAAGAAAGTCATGAATCAGTTATTTTGAGGTCTTGGATACAAGTGTTTCATCTTGAACACTAAAGAAAATCTTGAAAATTTTGATTTAAAAGCTAATGAAAGTATCCTTTTAAGGTACTCCTCCTCATGTAAAGCGTATAAAGTTTTCAACAAGAGATCATTAGTAGCATAAGAGTCAATGCATATTAACTTTGATGAAACAAACCCTTTTAACCCAAGAAAGAAAAATGCTTCGAAAAATGCAAAGATAATCTTAATTGATTCATTAAGCAAGGAAGCTCAAAGTAATAGCGATAACACTAAAAAAGTGCAACTTGAGCCAAGAAATTCAATTCTTAAAAATTCATATAGCTTTTAAAATGTAGTTCACAATATGTTAAGAAAATTATTGCTAATGTTTTTAATCCTCTTAGGACTAAATTATCATCCAAGCACTTGAACACCAACTTATCACTTATTTCTCAAATAGAGCCTAAACTTATAAAATTAAGTAATGAGCATTGGGCACATGTCATGAAGGGTGAGTTAAAACAATTTAAAAGAAACCAAATATGGACCTTATTTCCTAGACCAAGAGACCATTTTATTATAGGCACTAAATAGGTGTTTTGTAACAAACTAGATGAGAATGGAAAGATAGTTCAAAGCAAGGCTAAACTAGTGGCCAAAGGATTCAATCAAGGAGAGGGAATATATTACAATGAAACCTTTGTACCTATAACTCAATTAGAAGTTATTTGTATCTTGCTAACATATACATCTTGCATGAATTTTAGATTATATCAAATGGAAGTGAAGAGTGCATTTCTTAATGATTTTATTGTTAAGGAAGTATATATTAAACAATCTTAAGGTTTTAAGAGTATTAAATTTCTTAATCATGTCTTTAAGCTTTCTAAAACTCTATATGAATTAAAACAAACCACTTAAGCTTGGTATGAGTGATTCAGCTTCTTTTTATTTCAAAAAGATTTTTTAAAAGGTAAAGTGGACACCACGTTATTCAGAAAAGTAAAAGATAAATATTCATTAGTTGTGTAAATTTACATTGATGCTATTATTTTTGGTGACACTAACAATTCTCTGAGCAAGGAATTTGTTTCTCAAATGGGGAAGGAATTTAAATTGAGCATGATGGAGGAACTTAGTTTCTTCTTAGGGCACATTTAGCAAAGTACAGATGAAACTCTCATAAGCCAAACTAAGTATGCAAGAAACATTGAAAAAAATTAGAATGGAGGATTCAAAGCCTTATGGTACACTAATGCCAACATCCTTAAAACTTGAAAAGGATGAAATTGGTAAGTAAGTATATGAGAAACTATATCAAAGTATGATCAGAAATCTTCTTTACCTTATTGCTAGTAGGTTTGACATTATTTTTGCCATATGCTTATGTGTTTGTTTTTAGTCGTTACCTAAAAAGTCATATTTAGTTACATTGAAAAGTTTACTTTTTCACCTTAAAGGGTCTATCAGTTTAGACCTTTGGTACTTTAAAGGAAAGATGTTCAATCTTGTGGGTTACTTAGACTTTAATTAGGCTGATGACCAATTTGATAGGAAAAGTACCACCGGTGCTTGCCAACTCTTAGATGGTGCATTAGTATAATGGTCTAGTTCAAAATAAGATTCCATAATACTTTCAATAGTTGAAGTTGAATACCTTGCCATAGGTAGTTATTGTTCACAACTCCTTTGAATCAAGCAAACTCTTAAGAATTTCAAATTGCATTTTTCTAAAGTTTCTATTTTATGTGACAACACTAATGTCATAACTCTCACCAAATACCTTATTCATCATTTCAAAGCTAAGTATATAAATTGTGAACATAATTTTATTCAAGATGATGTGTTAAAGGGAGATATGGTTCTTGAGTTTGTGGGTACAAACAACCAACTTGTAGATATCTTTATGAAGTTTTTAAGTGAGAAGAGATTTTTAAGCATTAGAGAGCATTTCAAAATGGTAAACACAATCTACGCTCTCATTCATATATTTTTTATTTGTGTATATGTTTCTCGTAACATAAGTTATGTTTATTTTTTGGTATCAATTTGATATTTATTACACAAATGTTGTCATAGCAACTTTGATTAAATCCCTTTTTTTTTTCAACCAAATAAATTATACTTTAAGATTTTATACCTTTACAAATCACATAAGAATTTTTTAGCCCTCGAGGTTGTCTTTAAAAAATTTTTCATTTAGTGTCTTTACTCTCTACTCTTATTATAAATGCTAATGAAAGTTTTCTCATATCTTAACTTTGGCTTCTTTCCTCCCATTTAATTAAAATGTTTTGTTCCTTCAAAATTTTGTTTGTTTAAGTTTCATCCTATTGGTCTATATATACTTGGGTGCCAAGTCTTCACTTCTCCACATTAATCCATCACCAACATAATCAATCGTGTACCATGAAATAAGCCAACTCATTGTCAAAAACAAGCTAATCTATGACTAGAAATTACAAAATCCTCAAAACCCAAAAACAATTAGCTAGTACTCCTCCACTCATCCTTATTTCTTATAACACTAACCACTATTCCTACCTAAAAAATCTCTATCTCTAATCAAAGGTCCTTTAACATTAGTAGATTTTCCACAAATGGGAGCCTCTTAATCCCTTTCTCCTATTTCTAGCTCATTGTCTTCACCAACAAAGGACTCATAATCAACCCCCATACTATTGGAAAGAGTGATGACTCAATCTTTCAAAATTTGATTGATATTCAAATGACCATTGAACTCTTACATTAATACATAGGCATCATTTTCAAGATATTAGATGAGATTCGTGCTACTCAGTATAGATTCATCAATAAGTGTTCCTTACAAGCTTCCCCTTTTAATAACGTCAAAGGGGGTGAAGTAGAGTTATTTCACTTTGATCCATACTTAATTTTGCCTAAATTTATTTTGGACAGTTTATTGCCTTTAACTTTTAATTTATTTTGACAAATTGTTCGTGGTCATTACTTATTTATAATTTTCATTAATTAATGCTATGAATTTTTAATTTACTACATTTGTTCTCTTTTTAATTTTTGGTGCATGGTTTAAGGGAGAGCTCTTATAAAACTTTCATAAAATCAATTATGTTACCACTATAAAAAAAATTAAGAGAATGTTAGATTGTGCACTATTTAATTTTGATCTAACAATATAATTGAGTAATTATATAATATTATTACTATATACAATAAAGTGTTTACTCATTTATTGCATATTGACTTGTAAGGTTGAATATAAAAAATATTAGAGCTTATGTGATACAATTAATTTTTGGAAAATTATATGGCAAAACTTAATTTGAAAAACAAGTTTCGCACTAATGAAACTTAATTTGAAAAAATAAGTTTATGCTAACTAAACTTTTTTTTAATAGCTCTTTACACTTCAATTTTATTTTTTTTTTTGGAACTTCTAGCATGATACACACATATCAAAAGATCAAAATAAAATTCATTCTTTCAAAGGCTTTATAAGGAAATAATTTGTCAGTTTATGGTGAGCCAAGATCAAATTGAAGTAAGTCTTTTCCAACTTAAAAAAATCCCCATTTTAGCAAAAAACTCAAGATCTCATTACCAAAAATTTTTTAAGCTATAAAAAGTTCACTTCTTGGCTCTAAAATGAAAGAAATTAGAGCTAGAGAATTTTACCCAAACCAATTTTGGAAGTTTTGGATTTCAAGATTATGTGTCATACGACATAAGAACCAAAACAATGTTCAATTTTTAGTCACATAAAAAGGTTTCTTAGTTTAATATCTTGAACCAAATTGATTTCCTACAATGGTGCCTTATACAGACATATCTTTATCTTGACCCAACAATGGAACAATGTAATCTTGATTGGAAAGATTCACCAATATACTATTCATTCTTGATTTGGAAAATACACCAATGGGACAATGCAATCTTGATTTAAAGGATGCATCAACAAACAATTCATTTTTGCTTTGAAAAATGCACCAACATGACTATACAATCTTAATTTGGAGAATGCACCAACAAATAGTTCACTTTTTATTTGAACAATGCATTAACAGATCAATGCAATCTTAATTTGGAAGATGCACCAATGTACTATTCATTCTTGTTTTGGAAAATACACCAATAGAATAATGTAATCTTGATTTGGAAAGTGCATCTTGATTTGGGAAATGCACCAATGGGACAATAAATTCTTATTTTTGAAATTCCAACGAGCATTCAATTCTTAATTCCTCTACAAAGCCTTTTTTTTTATTTTCTTTCTATTTAGGGGGTCCAAGTCACTTTTGGCTTACAATAGCAAAAGAAATAGAATAAGAAGTTTATATTAAGTTGCTTTTGTTCAAGAATTAAAGATTATACAAGAAAGAAAAATTGTTAGGAGCAAGTCAAATTCTAAAAAAAAATAATTGTAAGCATTTTAAAGTTATAAAATTGAAAGATTAAGAATTTCAAAAATACATTTATGTGAGTGTGTTATTACAAGGTAGACCTTTGTGCAGTTGTAATTGTAAATCACGTTATTGTTGTAGTAAGTTTCCTCCATGTTAGGAAACTTAACAGTGAATTCAAAATTTTTCAAAGCAGTGATCTTAAAGATAAGATATTGGAATAAGAGTTCCATATTTGTATAAATCATGTCTTATTCTAGTTACTCTCAATTATTTTTATTGTATAAATTCACATATTTAGTAAGTTTTTTACTATAATACATTTTAATTATTTTACTTTTTCTTTTTATGAAAGTTGATTTTTGATCTTATAAATTAACTTTCATTGATTTATCTTTTTTTATTATTATTTCTAACTAATATTAGTATTATTACAATTGTATTATATCATTGCATATCATGTTAAATTTTTAATTGTTGTAATTATTTTAATTTTCATGTTCTAAGTATTATAGGTATGTATTTTTTGCCAATTTAATTCACTCTCTATCGGGTATTTTTGAAATTAATAGAGTATATAAAATTAAATTTCAAATTTGTTAATACCGAAATTAAGTGTGAAAAAAATTCATTTGGGTTTAACAATATGTAGGCTGTGGTTCTTTCGATAAGGAAAGTTAAATAGAAAGATAAATGGATAATGTTCAACCTAAAATTATATATGAAATGACTAAAATATCTGAAAAATATTTTTTCACTCGTTCAAAAAGAAAAATAATTAAGCCATCTAGGGTCAGGTCACGAAAAGGTTTTTGGGCCCTGCGATGGCCGAAGGTTAGTAAAAACACTGTGGGAGGCATGTTTATCTGGCGTCTACTATGCTCGAGAACATGCTGGCTTTTTTGAAGAACGGCTTAAGCCCACTTCACTAAAAGAATATGGCATTTCGCGACCGGCGAAGCCAACGCAGAGTACCGATACTGAGTAAAGTTGTTAAATTAGAATGCTACTTAGGAACCATTTTAAAAGAAAAAATTAAAAAGTAATTAAGATATAATTTAACATTTAACTATTCCATAAATTCCCTAAATCAAAAATTCAACAATACTGTGAAGATATATAACCCAACAAGTTTACATTTCCTAATTAAAGTTTACTAAATCAAGATTAAAAAAGAAAAACAATACCATATAAAAGGTCTAAATAACTTGACCAACATCTACGATTCAATAATGCAATAAAAAAATATACAGGATTTTTCATCATTGTATTCATGGTGCATAGAAAAATCATAACTCCCATGGATGACAAAACGTGAGCAAACGATGATAATGAGAATAAGTCTCACATTCTGTTGTCAAAGCGAAAAATTCTAGACATTTAAGTTCCTAACCATACGGGTGTTCTCAAATAGATAATCTTAAATACATGGACCTTACACACTTAATTCTTATTAAGACCACGAAACAATG
Source organism: Bruguiera hainesii (assembly GCA_023213295.1). Taxonomy (NCBI): domain Eukaryota; kingdom Viridiplantae; phylum Streptophyta; class Magnoliopsida; order Malpighiales; family Rhizophoraceae; genus Bruguiera; species Bruguiera hainesii. Next base: position 4,189,471 of record JAHOYR010000004.1, read on the forward strand.
TGTTGTTAAAGTTGGATATTTTTAGCTTAAAGAAACCAAAGTCCAAAAGCTCGTCAAGCCAAAAAAAAAATGAAAATCGTAACATTGGTAACAGAATTAAGATTTTAATATGATTTAGATCATGAAATTCAAAGACCATAGTTCAAAGGTGTGGCCTGGCGTGGTGTGGCAGAATACGAGACTGCAACACTACTCTCACGCGCCGCCGCATCAACGATTAATTGCACTTTCCAATTGAAAATCACAATCACACACCATACTTATTAGCCAATCCTCAAGCGCGTCTGTAATTACACTTTCGTTTCATCTAGCGTTATGTATGTATTGTATTAAGCAAAATTATTATATGCTCAGAAACAAACAAAACAAAAAGTTATTAGGATGTCACCGGAGATGTGGCCGGCGGTGATAAGTACACGTGACTCGGAATCACAGTCTTGCCAATCTTGAACCCCGGAACCACCGTGAAACCCACCTGAAGATCGGCGTCGCCGCCGCCTCCGCTACTTTCCTCGGTGACACTCTCCATGTATACCTCAGAGAATCTGCAATTCCCGGCGACCTGAAAAATGCCAACTTCCTCGCCAAACGAGAACGCCAAGAGATTCAAAGTCCAGACGCGTCTGGCCATCTCCGCAAAGGCATTAAAGAAAGAAGAATCAGGGAAGCCTCCGGCGGTCACTAGCTTTCTCTGGTTCAAGTTCCCAAACAAAGAGCACTCCATTTTGGCATGAACAAGTTGCAAATACCTAATCCTAGCGAATCTGGCAAGGGACGAGCTTGGATTCTGGGTCAGGAAGTGTTTCAAGTTCAAATCTTTGAGCTTTTTGAACTTGGTAAAGTAGTTTTCAGGTTGGTGGCTCTCTGCAGGGCGAGACTCCCCTTCGGTGGTAAAATTTGGGTTGTTGAAACCTTCCAGGATGGTTTTTGACACAAAAGATTCAAACACGAAACATTTATGGCTTGGCTTCGCAAGAATGGCTCCTGCAGGTTCAATGGCCTGTGCAGCTGCGTCTATGTCCCAGTGAGCTGCCTCCATTTCACGAACCATCAATTTCACAAAACTCCTTATAGATCTCACCGTATACTGCAGGTATTGAACAAAGTGGCTTGGATTCAAGACAGAGAATTTGATATTATCAAACGTTGGCAAAGACCCACTTGCGTTGATGCTCTTCTCCAGTGAATTGTTAACTGCAATAGACTCGTCAAGCTGCGCCCTGAGGGATACCAAGTCAGAAACTTTAGCAGCAACCTCGGATTCCAGCTTCTTGATTGTGATCTCATAAGTCTTCATCAAGCTCTGCTGCTCTTGAATCTCCGCTAGCATGATTGTAACTTGGGGTGAGAGATGATCAAGATCCTTCCTTAAGTAGCTACGCTTGAGTTCCGACATCTGCTTGAGCTCCTCCACGACAACCTGATCTGCAGCCTGTATGGCATCACTGTTGTAAGGATGCTGTGCCATTTGCATCTCTGCATAAGCTGCTTTGATGGTAGTAACCCCTGCAAAGAGCTTAGCCACCATTGCCTCCAGCACTGCTCTTCGCTTGTCTCTAACGTTCCTGTTTTTCTGAGACTTTGGATCATCGTCATCTGCAAATTCGTTCTGTGGAGTGAGCACACAAATCCCAATCCCATTATTTGAAGCAACTCTTGTTGCAGCCTTGAGGTTGATTACTTTCTGAAATGTTCTTGCTATCTTGCTCTTGTTGTTGTTGGGGTTTGATCTACATTTGAATGCATCCATTTGGTAAGAGAAACAGAAAAAAAGAAAAAAAATCAAAAACTAAATGGAAATGAAGTTGTGGGCTTTGATCATGAAATGGTAGAGCTATTGGAAAGAGAAAATCCAAGTGAAGAAGTGGGGTTCTGGAGGATAATACAAAGTGACGTTAGTTTTGGGAAGAGCCAAAAAGCAGACACAAACTTGGACCAGAATGTCAGGGTGGGGTGTGATTGAACAAGAACTAACGTTCAAATTATAATTATTAATTAATATATATATATATATATATATATATATATAATATGTCGATTATGATTAATAATTATAAGTTTACATTTATATTTACCTCTATTTTTCATATCTTCCTAATATTTTTGTTTCCACTAAAAGATTGGAGCCGGAGACGGGCGGTAGAATAAAGAAGAAAATAAAAAAGTTGCACTTAAAGGGCGGGAAAAAGAAAATTTCCAGAGCTTAATAATAAGTGAGGGATTTGATTGCGTGACATTCTCTTGTTTATTACGTTGTTGTAGGTCCTTGGGACAAAGATAACTCGACATCATTTCCCACCATCCACTCGGGGAACCCACCTTATTCTTACGGACGGTGACAGGCAGGTTATGTTAAAAAAATAAGCTAAATATGATTTATCTTTCATTTAAGATAAAAAAATTTTTAATTATATAAATATAATAAATGATCTGTTAAAGAGAAAATAATAACTTGAAATATTATGCACCTCCTGAGACGTGTATGGACTATTAACTCAAAAGGGAAAAGGGAAATAGAAGGTTTTTTTTTTTTTAAGGAAAAATGTTATGGATATAAAAAAATTATATTAAAATTTTATTAGTAAATGATGTGATACATTCAAAGTTAAATATATGTTATATTAAGTAATGGCACTGACGTGGAAAGAAAGCCCATATCATATTTAACGTAAACGTCACATTAAACATCTTAGTATCTCGGCATTACTTTTTTACTATGTTAAGGAAGCAAAAGGCTTGTAAAATAATTGTCAATTCCGCGTGGAAAGCCGAAAACAAGGGAAAAATAGGCGTATTTGAGAGGCCTCGGTGCGTGACAGTCGGAGGTGTGGGGGCTGAGACAGCAGATCAGTTTGTGGCAATTGAGAAGGAGGCCCAACTGGCCGAGTGACAGCGAGCTTGGGCGGCTCAAGTGTGCCAGAAGCAAGAGCATCGGCAAGTGAATCTGCGGTTTAGAATCTGGCTGTGGACACCCCATTTCCCATCATGATGCCTTTAAGAAAATTTTTATTCTTATTCCTCCCATCAATTTGTTCGTATATGTTAACGAAATTTTCAACGGTTTTTTTGTTTATACCACCATATGACGACTTCCTTTAAATTTATAAATTAACAAAAAAAAAATCTTCTTCTAAATTTCTCCTTTTATTTTCTTAAAAAAGAAAAAAAAAACTCAAATTTTAGTTTTTTAGAAACAAAAAAAAGTAAAATTTCCCTTTTCCTATAAAGAAAAGACATTATGCATTTAAATTTTTTTAAAAAAGAAAAAAATTACTTATAATTTAAGTACATATTAATTTTTATTTCTTTAAAATTAAAAACTTATTTAATTCCTTTTAATAATTTAAAATAATAAAAGATTCCTCATAAATTCTCCTTTTTGAAAAATTAAATAGAAATAAATTTCAATCTCTCTCAATCTAACTCTTTTATCCTTTTGTTTTCTTGAAAAGGAAAAAAAAAATAGAGAAAATACTAAAAATTTAACTCTCTTTATATTTTTTTCCTTTTTTTTTAATATAAAACAATAACAGATTAACTTCCTTTTTTCTTTTAAAGGAAAAAAGAAACTTATACCATTTAAGTTTTCTTAGAAAAGTAAAAATTATTAACAATTTAAATACATCACCTTTTTAAAATAATAATTTATATAATTCTCTTTTAATAATCTAAAGTAACATACGAAAATATTTTAATAAAAAATTCCACTCATATTTTTAAATGAAAAAAAGTATTATAAAATAAAAAAATAATCACAAATTTTTTTATATAATTAGATTGTAATTGTTTTAAGTAACAATTAATATTATTATTTTAAAAAATTATTAAATTGTGATTTTTTTTATATTTTTTATTATATTAAAATATTAAAATTTTAAATTTTAAATTTAAATTGTAGTGCACTGCAGATTAATATAAATTTTATAATTTTTCTTGGCTAAACACATAAATTTTTAAAGCACAATTATAATTCTAAGCACAGCTAAATTAAACTTTTTGCAAAATGAAAATGGTAAATACTTCCTTTCCCAGCAATAATGCAAAAAGGGAGGTTGCCGTGAAAGGTCATTCCTGCCAACAGTACTGAAACATTGCAGTCAGTCTACAGCACTCTCTAAAGCTTTCATTTTTGGATCTTTCGTCGACCGGACCCCAGAAGCAAGCCAAGGTCGGAAAGAAAGAAGAATCCAATAAGTCAAAAGAAATGTTATTAAATTGGTTATCATTTAACAATCAATAAATGCCTCCACAAAACAACAAAATTTATGAGTCAGTAAGTCTTTAACTACAAAGAACAAGAGGATATCCAACGAAGCAGATTAAGAATGTGACTCATATTTCTCTTTCCGCTTTTTAAAATATTAAATTAACTAAAACAGAATCCAAAAATTTATTTTCTTTTACCACATATTTTTTAGGCATTGCCCCCCAACTTGAGTAACATAATATTATAAACGGTAACAAATTATATTATAAATAAATTTAATTAATTTCTCTTAGGTTTTCACTCTCTTTTTATAAAAAACCTAAGTGTGTACGATTGTAAGTAGGAATTTATACGTCAGGTTCAATGTTTTTCCTGAGGATATTTAGATGAATAGAAACTGGCATCCGAAACCTTGGCAAGGAAGGATGTGATCGGGTACTTTTTGTGCCTAATTTTTTTTTTAATTTTTATAGTCAGGATATTTTGGTTAATTGACCCTTCAATCTTAATTGTATAACTTTACAGCTAAAGCCCTCAGAGAAATAAATTTTTGCTAATTAGGTCCAAAATTTGTTAGATTGGATGACTGCATTTACATGATCTAACAATCAAATTCATTTGAATCCCTATATTTATTCGCTCAAAATAAGGTCTTAAGTCCCTAATATGGATTGCTTTTCTAGCGCATTTGCCTTTTGATTTTATTTTTGATGACAGAAGGAAAGGACAGAAGGAAATGGTGAGAGAGAAGAATAGCCAAAAGAAGAGAGTGACTTAGGCACAGTTTGATTTATTTGCTGTTGATTACTATTATTATTGTTAATTATTAATTACTATTATTAATTGTTGATTGTTATTACTATTGAATAAAATAAAATTATTAAGTTTGGTTAAATTAATATTATAGTTAAAATAATAAAATGACTGTTTATAATATTATATTTCTATTTTAAGAAATTAATATCTTTAAGAATTAATTGACAAAGATATCATCAACAACGGCTGTTTCTTTCAAAAATTAGGTCGAACCTAATTTTTTAATTACCTGTTGTTTGGCATAAAAAAATAGTCCCAGCAGCAGATCTAAAAAATTTACTAAATATTCTATAAATTTTAAAAATACTGCCCAACTTTGGCACTCGGAAAATTTTCAGAATATTAATTAGTTGAATTTGTTCAGAATTATTGATTTGATTAAAAAAAAACCCTTAATTTAACAAATTGACTCTGTTTTGTTTTGCGGATTTTTTTTGGGTAAAATATTTCTTGTCGTCTTCCTCACATTTCATATGTTTCAGAAAATTAATTAATTTCTAAGTATATTTTATTTAAACACTGCCTTTTATGGCTGTTAATCGTTACGGGCCACCATTGTTGTCATTTTGGACGCTGGCTAGCTGGATATTGGTCGACTAGTTTTCGATCCCCATTATAGTCAAAAGTAGAGCTAGCAAGTTGACTTGAGTCTAAGTTATTTTAGATTATTAATTTTAAATATTTTATATATATCAATTTTAAATTTATGAAATTTAAATGTATTGAGTTCAAATTTTGATTATATTAAATTTTTTAATTTTTAAATTTTGAATTTGTTTTTTTTTTAATTCAAATTAAGAAAAAAAGAGATAAAATTTAAATAAAAAAAGAGACACAGTGATATGTCATGTAAGACTTACACATTAAAAAATTATTTCTCGTTTTTCAAAATTTGAAGTTTCTTGCCCAAAAATATACAATGTGCAATAAAATTGCTGAAATGTGCAGCAAGAATTATGCAATTTGTAACTAGATATAAAATGTATTGTTGGATAACTCTTTGCATACTGTGTAATGATTATTACAGATTTTGTTATGATTGTAAAAACAATCTTATTTTTAAGTGAAAAACGTGAAATTTTAAATATATATATATTTTAAATTGTGGAGTCTACCTTTTTTTTAGGTTTTTATACACTCTTCAAATGATTCTGATTTCAAGTTTATTAAATTTTGAGTTTTTTTTTTATTATTATGGACAATGACAAATGCCAAATAATTTTGCAATAGAATAAATTTTATAAGTGATGCAAATAAAAAACTAATAACAATAATTTATAAAAATACAAGTCAAAACTTTAGAGGAAATAAAACACACGTACCACCAAGTCAAATAAAAAATTTAACATATTATAGTGTAATATATATCTATAATAGCAAGCAGGTTAAGGAGCAATTGCCCCCTATATCTCAATTCCATCCAATTTTGGTCATTAATAATAGAATTTTTTGGTCAACCTAGATTAGATCGAGTGAGATTTTAGATGGATTATTTGGTGAACAAATTGTACACTATGAATAAAATTTTTTTAAATAATAATTTATACCACAATATATAATATAAAACACTACTTTTTAAAATTTCTTTGTACTTACACCTTTTATTTATTGAATAGGTATGATTTATTCGCCTAATTATTTCTTAAAAATAATTACACAAATTTGTATTATATAGAATGATAGGATGTGATTATTAAGAGAAAAATTCTTTTAGACATACTTTTTACTAAATTTATCATATATAATTAATAAAATAATTTTTTATTAATAAAGGATGACACAAATTATAATAAATAATAATAAAATATTATTTTTTTTTCTAATTTAAGCATCTCTCTTTTTATTTATTATGCATAATATATAACAATATATGTGTTTACATAATTTTTTCTTTTTAAAAGAAATGATTGGTGGACTACCTCTTGGTAGATTTATTATACATATTTAATAAAAAAAACATACACAAATTAAAAAAATAGTATAAAAAAAGTTATATTTTACTCGGTGTGTGTTATTATTTATTAATAAAATAAAATAATTATTTTATTAATCATATATATGAAATTTATTTGAAAGTATATCTACATAGCATTTTCTTGTTGAAAATATATGAGAATTATGTTTTAAAACCAATTTAAGGAAGCCTTCCTTTGCAAGTTTAATTTTGTAGTGGGAGAGCATCATGGTTTCCTCCAGTAATGGACGATAATCATGAGCATTGGGGCTTGGGTATATGATTGATCTGTTCATGCCACATCAATTTTTTTTTTTTGACCACTTGAGTTTGACTTAGACTTGAACTGCAAAGCATAATCAAAATATGTTGACAAGTTTTAATAATATTAGATTTTTTTTGTTTGATGGATTATTAATTAGGTCAGCTCTTCGGCTCTTTAGAGTGGAAATGTTTTCTCACTATCCTATATAAGAGATTTTGACTTAATCTAAACTAATTAATTTTAGCTATATTGTGTTTTCATATGCTTTGGTGGGTGAGTCTTGACTGTCTCCGTGTTGTCTTGATCAGAAAAAAAAAAAAAAAAAAGGTATTTATGATTGTTAGCAGACAATAAGACACAAACAAAGGTTGATAATCAATGCCAGGGCCATCCGGAGCCTGAAATGACATACTGATTGTTAAAGACGTGACTCATGAGAGCCAATGATAAATGTACCGATATTCTAGGTTCTAGTAAGAAAAAAGAAAAAACATATTTTGGGTTTTGTATAATTTTATTTATCTCTCATCTATTTTTTTTTAATATTATTAACTCAGTAGATTCATTTTAATCTCAAAATTAGTTAGTTGACAAAGCAGACATACTTCTCACTTTGACCCAAATTTCTTTTTGGTTTCTTAATCTAGTTGGAGTAGAAAGAGAGATTTTAATTATCAATAAGGTCTAAAATTTCGCATAATTTCACAAAATTTAAACCTAAAACCTCTCAAATAAACGCATAGGATCTTAACTCTTGGAAGATCCTCACGGACTCAAAAGGATTAGCATGAATTAGCTCATTCTTCTGAACTCAGCAATATAGAATCAGATCAGGCGTGCTGCTACTATGGTTCAGCCATGGTCATGGTCGACATTCAAAATTACAAGCATCGAGTTAATAAATTAGTACGAGATAGACAAAAATGCATTCACACTTAAAATTATGATGGTGGGTTTAATTACAGAGATAATTAACAAGAGGCTTCATGAAGGGCTTTCATTTTACTAGTTATTTGCATAACATGGGACCGAGATAAAAGGCATCGACACATCTACTCATATATGTGTATATGCACACACACACACACACACACACACACATATATATAAAGGCATGTAGAACAATTTTGGGATTCCTTGTTACAAAAGGAAAGCAATCTAATTACTGTCATGTGAGAATTAAGTAATAATTCCAAGTCCTTAATTGGAAGACAATCAATTGCTCGAGTACTGATCATGAATGTAGAACTTATTGATTACTAGGTGGCCGTAACTAATGGGAAAACAAATTATAATGTATCATTGCTCATAGCATAATTATGTCTTCAAATACTTCATGGCTTCCACGAAATGCAAGGTGTTGGTTACGATAAAATTACAAACCACAAAAAATAGAAAAAAAAAGATAATAGAAGAAATAATGACGAATTACAAACGTTTGGAGAGGAATATGTTTTATTAGTTGCAAATTTGAAAACAAAAAATCAACTATAATCGAACCGGAGGCGATCACATAATTCACTTCCTTGGTTTCAAGCTTTCTAATAATAATCCATTGAGATTATGGTCTTTAAAGTTGAAAAGTTGGACAATAATCCTAGAAAAATCTTTTCTTATTATTGGATTATGCTTCTTTATTAGTGATACCCAATACACCAAACTGACCAACTCAAATGACAACAACTAACGACATTTTAATTAATGTTTTGTCCTCTTGGTCGGTTATGGTTTTGAAATCATTCAAATCGGATGTTGATGCATAATCAACCCCCTACCTGCTCCCCTAACTTGTTTCTTTACGTGAGTCTTTTCTTGAAAGGTTTGGAAAAAGAAAAGGAAAATATTTTTAGACGAACAAGAAATTAAAAGCTTTTTACTATTTTATAGATGTAAAAGAGCTGAAATGATTGATGGGGGGGAAAAGAGCCTAAACCCTATAGTAGATGCTCCCTCTCTCCCTCTTTTTTTTTTTTTTATTTATAAATAAAGATACCTAAGGATAATTAAGTGTAAAAAACATAGAGATGAGTTGGGTTAGATACAAATTTGAGATGCCAATTTTTTAGATTTTATCAATCTGTGTTGTGTATTTTAATTTTTGTACAAATTTTTAAAATTTAAACAATTTGAGTTGCGTACATTGATTGTAGTTAATTTGCATCACGAACGTTTTAGATTTAGTTAATTTGGGTTAATCGATAATTGTCAGTGCTATTCCTATGTCAATACTGACATGATCGTAAGATGATAACTTGGCGTAACGCTTAAATTTTTTTTTTTTTGAAATTGATAAAATTGCAATAAAGAAAGTTTGTGTGTCAATCATAATCGACATTCCACTCGCCACGTCGATATTAATAAAGGAATAGTAATAGTGTTTATCGATTGATCTCAATTAACTAAATTTTAAAAATTCGAGATTTAAATTACCCAAAATTAAAATAATTTTAAATTAAGTAAATTTTAAAATATTTGTAAAATCAAAGTGAGTAACTCAAATTGACAGAATCTAGAAAGTTGACAACTCAAAGTTATATTTATCCCAAACGAGGTATTAGTTGCAAACTTGCAATGCAGCGTCCTAGTGCTGGGGGTAGTATAGGCGTGGCAAATTAGGCAGCTTTTTGTCTACTCGACAAGTGCCGAGTTTTAGCCGTGGATGATCGTATCCAATTGCCATGATGAAGAGTGTATATGGCTCTGCCCGCCTAGCATGTGGGGGCCCCAACGGGCGGCGTGTAGAGGAGCATACGTGCCTTTATAACGCCAAAATTCTCAAAAAATCTTGTGTACGTAAACATGGCCTTGGTTAGTGTACCACTGCAAAACTGCAGGTCATCGCATGGCTTTATTTCAATGCCAACTACGAGTCAGCTTAGTTAGCCACCCACCTAACAGCCTCTTCGATTAGACAGCAATTCTGCTTTTCTCAATTTCTCCTTTAAATCAGAGACCAAAGACTATAGTTGTCCACGGGGCCTCAGAATTTTCTTTTTTTTTCTTGGAACAAGGCTTCAGGATATGTTCGAACAACTGTCCTTATTGTCACAAAATTAACCCTTGCAGTACTTAGTAGTTATTGTAAATAAAAATAAATTAAATAAATTTTAAAGAGTTTGAAAAAATAAACAAAGAGCATTGAGAGAGAAATAGAAGAATTGAAGGTATTAGAAAAATAAAGAATATAAAGAAAATTTATAAGTGAAAGTTTTATAGAGTGAACAAAATCTAATAAATATATGAATGAATTGTATAAATGAAAATAGTGATTTATTTTTATTTGTTCTATTTATTCAAATGAATATTTTAGAATTAACTATCTTAAATATTTATATGAAGGGTTCTAGAGAAATATTTATGAAAGCTATTTCTATAAATTTTTAAGTAATTTTAGTTTTCTTTACAAGAAAATTTTAAATATAAGTACTTTCACACACTTTTAAAATCTTTTGTTATCTCTTCTTTGTCAATAAAAAAGGTTGGATAATACTAACAGTTTATAAAAACTCAAATTAACTCAGTTTCTATTTTTCAACATATTTGATGAGTTAGATAAAAAGTGTCTATGGGACATTATGGTTTGAAAGCTGAAACCAATTAATATTTATATGTTTGCTTAATGTCACGTGAAAATTTCTTCTCCAGCTTATCAAACATGTAGGGAGACAAAAATCGGGTTAGGATGAACTTCCTTGGGTTGCCAACATTACCCACCCTCTTGGTTGCCCAAATCCAATAAAAGAAGATTTCAGAGGCATACAAAAAAATTCACATTTAGAGACTTCTTGCAGATTGCATTACAGTAGCTTAGAAAATTTCGAAAGGGACAATCTTCAATACTCTTTAGTATTTTTCTTGTAAATATTCTAGATAGACAATTGTAACCACACATTGAGGAGGTAGAATAATTATAAATAGACTACTCCTCTCACTTGTAAACACACTTTTACATACTCAATATAAGCTTACTTGCAAAACTTCCTCGTGCTCTCTCTTCATATAGCAATTGCAAGTCCTTACTTGCCGCCTAACGCTTTCCGCTGATTCTCTCAAACTCTCCAAGGCTTATTTAGCTTGTTTTCACACGCAAGATCGACTAAGTGTTCCGTGGGTTAGCATGTTCAAAGCCTAATTCCGTGATAGGTGGTATCAGAGCCAAGGTCCAAACTTTAGGTATAATCTGTTTGTTGTTTGGTGAGATAACGAGTATGACAAGCGAAGAAGGATTTGTTGCAACCACCATGAAGGAGCAATAAACGGGGCAACAATCTCGTGGGTAACTTGATATTGTTGGCTTGGAGCGGAGTGTTACCGATATAAGCTCCATTATGGGCGACCTCAGTGATTAAGTCGACAACTTGATCCATGAGAATGCAGAGATCACGCGGGCTGCCAAAGTCGTGATCGAAGAGTTTGGTCACTCGTTTAAGGGAGAACTACGCTCCCTGAATCAAGATCTGTCTAGTCTATGTGAGTTCGTCAAAGGAGAGATTCATGACCTCTGTAGGGAGATGGATTCACTGCGCCGAAGCAGCTCACTCACTGCTAGTACAATTGCCACTCCACTACTAACGCCATGACGATACATGACTTGAAAGTCCCAAAGCCTGCTATGTATAATGGCACATGTAATGCCATTATCGTAGATAACTTTCTATTTGTTCTTGAGTAGTATTTTGAGGCCATGAGGGTTGTTGATGACCTTGTTAAGGTAGACAATGCCCCAATCTTCCTAAGAGATATTGCCCAACTCTGGTAGAGACGTAAGCACTCCGAGAGGGAGAAGGGTTTGTGCATCATTGACACTTGGGAGCAATTCAAGGCTGAGGTACGTAGGTACTTTATTCCTTACAATGTAGACAGCGAAATGAGGGGAAAGTTGCATCGTCTATGCTAGATAGGTAGTATTTTCAACTACATCAAGTAATTTACTACCCTTATACTTGAAATCGAGATGTCCAATAGGAAGCTTCTCTTCTACTTTAAAGATGGCTTGAAGGACTGGGTGAGAGTTGAGTTGAAGAGGTGTAATGTGCAGACCTTGGATGCTGCCATTGCCGTTGCAAAGACCTTCATCAACTACTTTGCCCATTCCAAAAGCAAGAAGCCAAACTTTGGTAAAAGTGGGGGAGAGAAAACTGGATAGAAGAAGTTGAATTCTGACTGCAACGAGGGTGGACAGTAAAGACCCTTAAATGGTTGTTTTAAGTATGAGAAGAAGTCGATGGGTATGTGCAACCTAGGTAATCCCTTTAGACCCTATTTCATTTGTGACGGACTACACTGGGTGAGAGACTGCACCAAACGAAAAGTAATGAACGTTATGATGGCGGTATTTGACCTGGAGAAGGCCAACGAAAAGCTTAAGTCGACATGAGATCTATCCAATAATTGGGTAACCTCTCTAAATGTGCCTCGCCAGTAGTATCTAAAGAGAAAGGGCTATTATACACTGACATTGCCATCAATGGCAGAGTAACCTCTGTGATGCTAGATACTGAGGCAATGCACAACTTCATGGACGTGCAAGAGGCTAATTGACTAGGTCTCAAACTGACAAAGGGAATCGACACTATCAAAGTAGTAAACTCAGAAGCAAAGCCTATCCAAAGCATATCACAGGGAATAGTCGACCAAATTAGTGAATGGACCATGAAGTTGGATTTTACCGTCATTCCCATAGATGACTTCAAGGTAGTGTTAGGTCTTGTATTTTTTTGCAAAGTTTTGGCTTTTCCTGTTCCTACCTCAAGATCTTTTGTGGTCATCCACAATTACAAGATTCGCGTAGTCCCCTTGAAGCGCAGGGAGAAAACTCAACCATGAATGATTTCTGCCTTGCAATTCAAGTGGGGTCTTAAGTTGGGTCCAAGTTATGTGGCTACCATAAGGGAGCTAAGCGACGGGGAAGACGTAATAGTACCAATTCTCGTACTACCATAAACCATTTAGGCAGTCCTTACCAAGTTCAAGGATGTTATGCCTACTGAGTTGCCGAAGAAATTTCCATCAAAGCGAGATATGGATCACCACATCAAGCTGGAACCCGGTGTCAAACTTTCTACCATGGCCCCTTATCGCATGACACCCCTGGAACTTGCTAAACTGAGGAAGCAGCTCTATGATCTAATCGATTCGGGCTATATTCGACCATCAAAAGCTCCTTTCAGTGCTTATGTCTTCTTCCAAAAAAAGAAGGACAGATCGCTACGGATGTGTATCAACTATTGAAACTTGAACAAAGTCACTATCAAGAACAAGTATCCAATATCCTTGATAGTTGATCTTTTTGACTAACTCGGTAAGACAAGGTACTTCACCAAGCTAGATTTACGATCAGGATACTACCAAGTGATGAGCCAAAGACGACTTGCGTAACACGCTACAGAGCATTCAAGTTCCTAATAATGCCCTTTGGCCTCACCAATGTACCAGCCACCTTCTGCACACTCATGAACAAGGTACTGCATCTATTCCTTGACAAATTCGTTGTAGTCTACTTGGACGATATCGTGGTGTACAACAACACACTTGAGGAACACGTTGAGTACCTCAAGCAAGTTTTCCAAGTTCTACTAGTAATGTCGTGACAAATTACTTCCAAGTACAGAAGAAGCTTCATCCCAAGAAACCTCGTTGCCAGTTCAAGAGGTTAAGAGGGGATGAAAAGACCAACTATAATTCGCTGATCCCCCTTGATAGTGTAAGCTCGAGACTGCGATGAGAATGTCGTAGGATTAAGTAAGGGAGGATGTTACATAGAAACTTTTTCTCTAGCCCATCAAACATCGAGCTAGGATGAACTTCCTTGGGCTGCCAATATTGCCCAACCCTCTTGATTGCCCAAATCCAACAAAAGAATGTTCCGAAAGCATACAGAAAAGTCCACATCTAGAGACTTCTTGCAAATTGCACTACAGTAACCTAGAAAATTTCGGAAGGGACAATCTTCAATACTCTCTAGAACTTTCCTTGTAAATATTTTAAATAGACAATTGTAGCCACACATTGAGGAGGTGGAGCAATTATAAATAGGTAACTCCTCTCACTTATAAATACACTTTTACATACTCAATACAAACTTGTTAAAGAAAAAAGGGAGAATTTTTTTTACCAAAATTTTCAATTCTGTAATGCAGGATCTTTTCTTTATATGAATACTAATATGCAAATCGTAATGAATTTCACATACCTTTATCCATGATGTCGAGTTCCTGTTGTGAAGATGAGAATCCTTTTCTGATTTTGCCTTTTGATGAATTTCTCCTACTTTTCCCCTTTCCCTTTCTCTTTTCTCAGTTTCTCTCTAATGGTGGAGAAGAGGAAAAAGCTCTAATGAAAAAAAATCATGTCCCTTTTATTTTTTTGTAACGGTTGTCTTTAATGGTCTTTAAAGGGGAGAGTGATTCCCTCTTCTCTTATAACTGTTATCTTTAATAGGAAGAGTGATTCCCTCCTTTTTTTTGTAACCGTTATCTTTAATAGGGAGAGTGATTCCCTCTTTTCCTGTAACCGTTATCTTTAATAGAGAGAGTGGAGGGATTTTAAACGCAATAACCTAAATTACCGTTATGTCTAACCGACCATCATATTAGACCTTTTATATTTGGTCATACTTTAAATAACAAGGGCCACTTATATCAATTAATTTAACAATCTCCCACTTGGCCCATGTTATGATTTGATGAATCAATAATGAATAAGTGTGCATCATACTTAAAGATCATCAAACCATAATACTTGATTGAATTAAGATGATTGGATCATGGCGGTCACATATCTTTTAGCGATATAATTCCTTCCATGTATCACATAATCATCATAATTCATAATAACTTTACTGAGGAACATTGAGACTTTAAATTGTCATTTCCAAATATGCTATTAGTTATCTCATAAACCAAAAATGTATACAACTTAATGTAGATAACAAAAATGCAAGAAAAACCATGACCTTAATTGAATTCATAAGTGTCACAATGATATGAACAATACAAAACATTAACTTTTAAGAGAATGAGGACTTGTCCAAAGTGCCCATCCGTTCAACATGTCCAGTAAGTATTTTCGGTGGCAAACCTTTAGTTAACGGGTCCACTATCATCAATTCAGTACCAATATGCTCAATGGACACTTTTTGGTTTTATACTTCTTCCTTAACAGATAAGTATCTCAAATCCATATGTTTTGCACCTTTAGAATACCTATCATTATTAGAGAAGAAAACAGCTGTAGAATTCTCACAATAAATTCTTAACGACTTTTCTATATTATCAACCAAACCAAGTTTTAAGATAAAATTCCGCAACCATAATGTATGAATAGTAGCCTCAAAACATGTTACAAATTCAGCTTCCATAGTGGAAGTAGCAATGACAGACTGTTTCCCACTTTTCCATAAAACTGCTCCTCTAGCCAACAGAAACATGTAACCAAATGTAGATTTTCTCGAGTCTACACATCCAGTATGATCTGAATCCGAATAGCCTACTACTTCAAGATGACTTGATCTTTTATAAGTAAGCATATAATCCTTAGTGCCTTGTAAGTACCTAAGTACTTTCTTTCTACCTTTCCAACGATCCATTCCAGGATTACTTTGATATTGGCCTAACATTCCGACAACGAAACTAATGTTTGGCCAAGTGCATGTTTAAACATACATCAAACTTCCAACCAGCAATGCATAGGGAATGGATTCCATTGATTTTCGTTCCAAAACATTCTTTGGACATTGCAATTCACTGAACTTGTCCCCTTTTTGAATTGGAATTATTCCTATAGAGCAATTTTCCATTCTAAATCTCTCTAATACTTTATTAATATAATCTTTCTGAGATAATCCTAACAATCCTTGTGATCTATTGCGAAATATTTGTATTCCTATCACATAGGATGCCTCATTCATATCTTTCATTTCAAAAGTTTCAGAGAGAAATTTCTTAACATTATGCAACAAACCCATGTCATTAGCAGCCAAAAGAATGTCATCAATATATAGGACTAATATGATGAACTTGCTCTCACTAACCTTCATATAGATACACCGATCAACGATATTCTCTACAAAACCATATGATGTAATGGTATTATTGAACTTAATATACCATTGTCAAGAGGCTTATTTCAGTCCATATATCAATTTCTTTAATTTACACACCAAATTTTCTTTCCCTGTGGTTATGAAACCTTTAGGTTGGTCCATATACACTTCCTCTTCTAAGTCACCATTCAAAAAGGTGGTCTTTACATCCATTTGGTAGAGCTCTGAGTCATAGTGAGCCACTAAAGCCATAATGATTCTTAAGGAGTCTTTCTTAGAGACTTGAGAGAAAGTCTCCTTATAGTCAATACCATCCTTTTGAGTGTAACCTTTGGCAACAAGTCTGGCCTTATACCTTTCGATGTTGCCTTTTGAGTCTTGCTTGGTCTTGAAGACCTACTTACAGCCAACTCCGCTAGTTCCCAGACTTGATTTACATCCATCAATTTTATATCTTCTTTCATGGCATTGAACCACTTTTTAGAATCATTACATTCCATGGCTTGTTTAAATAAGACTAGATCTTTATCAATGCTTAATTCAGATTCATGTTCAAGTGAGTAAACCACATAATTATTCGATATGGTTGATCTTTTCTGTCTTGTAGACCTTCGTAATGCCATTTCTTGTGGTATCACTTGCTCATTTGTGACTTGCATATTGTCACTTGGTTCATCACTTATGTGTTCACTTTCTGTGTTTCAAATATTGATTTGTTGTCTTTGCATGTCGCGTAATTGTGATACAACAAAAGGAACAACAACTTGAGTAGAAACATTTGGTATGAGGATAACAACTTGAGTAGAAGTGCTCATTATGGATCTTTCATTTTGTAATTCTCTAATATCCACCTTTCATGATTCCCCACTCCCATTGAACTGACCATTTTCAATGAATCGAGTATTGTCAGACTTAACTATTCTAGTACTATGGTTAAGATAATAGAACCTATATCCTTTAGACTTTTCAAGATAACCAATGAAGTAACCACTAATGGTTCTTGCATCAAGCTTTCTTTCATATGGATTATATATCCTTACTTCTGTTGAACAACCCCAAACATGAAGGTGTCTTAAACTGGGTTTCCTACTTGTCCATAACTCATAAGAAGTCTTAGGGACAACTTTACTAGGAACCTTGTTCAACAGATATGCAACAGTTTTTAATGCATGCATCCATAAGGATAAAGGTACAATACTATAACTTAATATACTCCTAACCATATCCATAAGTGTGTGATTCTGCTTTTCCGCTACACCATTATGTTGTGGTGTACCAGACATTGTATACTGTGCATATATGCCTTGACTTTCAAGAAGTTTTGCAAATGGACCAGGACATTGTCCATTTTCATTGAATTTTCCATAATATTCACCACCTCTGTCTGACTTAATCACTTTCCCTTTTTTATCTAACTGCCTTTCCACTTCATTTATAAACACCTCCAGGGCTTTTACTGACTGAGACTTTTTATGCAGTAGATATAAATAACAATATCATGAGTAGTCATCTATAAACGTGATGAAATATTTCTCACCACCCCATGTTGAAATATCAAAAGGGCCATAAATATTAGTGTGTATTAATTCTAAAGGCTCATTACTTCTCATGGTTGGGTTCTTTGATGTGTGTCTTGTCTGTTTCCCTTTTATACAGTTAACACATACCTCCCAATTAGTGAAATCCAATTGAGGTAGGACATTACTTTTCACCAACCTCAATATCCTTTCTTTGGATATATGACTTAATCTTTGATGCCATAAGAAAACCATAAGAAAGCAGAACTGTCATCATGTGCATTACATTTGTTACCTATATTATGCTCAACAAGAAATAGAGAATCAGCATACATAACATTAAGATTAAAACAGTACAAATTATCAATCAAAGTACCAAATTCATAATAGTACGAATGTCTATACAATGAAAATGTACCATTTCCAATCTTAAGGTTAAATCCTACTTCATCCAACTTTGCAACAGAAACTAAATTTCTAGCACATTCAGGAACATATAGACACTTTTCCAGATCTAGGCAATACCTCGTATCCAAAATTAATCTGTACATCCCAATTCCTTCTATTCATGTTTTCATTCTATTTCCCATATAAAGGAATTTCTCAATTCTTGTTATGGGTTGGATTGAAAGGAATCCCTGCATGATATGTGACACACAAATAGTAGCTCCAGAGTCTAACTACCAAGTATTATTAGGTATTTCAATTACATTTGATTCAAAACATACTGATATACAGTACATACCTTTCTTTTCGAACCAAGTCTTTCTTTTTGGACAATCTTTCTTGAAGTGACCAATCTTTTTATAGAAGAAGCATTTTTTATCCTTATGAATCTGACCTCTAGTGACTTTCATAGAGACTTTGTCCTTCTTCTTATCCTTTTTATATGGTCTAGACTTGCTACTGCTAGTATCATTATGAACAGTAAGATAAATAGAATGATCCTTCATCTTTTTTGATCTCCCTTCCTCATGAACTAATATGGCCTTAATTTCTTGAAGGTTCCATTTCTCTTTAATAGTGTTATAATTCACTTGGAACTGACCAAATTCAGGAGGTAGTGAGTTGATGATGAATTGTACCAAAAAGGATTCACTCACATCCATGCCCATTGTTTTCAACTTTGCTGCTAGATTAGCCATACTAGTTACATAATCATGAATAGGTTGTGACCAATCAAATTTCTTAGTCGTCAGCTCACTCATTAGGCTTCTTACAATAGATTTATCAGTTATATCTGATTGAGAGTATTTTTTTAATTCTCATCATAAATTCCCTTGCATTTTTCGTCTTACGCATCGATGACTTGACATTTTCAGCTATCGTCATTCGCATCAAATTCAAACTTAACCTATTAGACCGTTCCTAAGCCTCATGCAGAGACTTGTGAGATTTTATACTGGTCTCAGTAATGGTTGCAGGCTTTTCATCCGAAATGACTGCTAAGTTCAAACCTAAAACGCCTAAGAGAAACTGAATATGCTCAGACCATTCCGCATAATTCAATCCATTGAATTTGATCATCGCATTGCCTAAGATGAACATGTTATTAGAAACTGTAAATATAATCCAAATTTACACATTAATACTTTGAATAAACTTAAATGGATTCAGATTAACTTTGATCATGTATTTAAGTTCACCTTTGCGTGATTTTCAAATACATAACTTTAATTAATGATAATGCTAATTTAGATATACTTTAATAAATCAATCAATTATACTAAAGTTAACATGAATGTTATCTTTAGATATATAATCATATTTATTCAGTATATCAATGAATCTCTTTTAGTATTATTAATTATAGGCAATGATCCATCTTTAGATGATCTCCTAGTCTTATAATTAATAATCACAATTATTCATTTCAAATCTGTACAATATTTTATTAGCATATAAAAAAATAAACAATTAAAATTCATAATCAAATACTTGAATCCTTTCAAGTTAGACTATTTTGGTAACTAATAAGTTTTTAATATTTGATTGATATTAATATGATTTTAATAAATTTCAGAATTTTTAATTATTAAGATTATTCAATTTGACAAAACATCAATAAACAATCAATGATGTAAAAAATAAATTCTTTTTTGGGTTAACACCGACCAATATACCAAGTACTATTTCGGTCTCTTACTAATTCTGCATGCCGGCAAATGCTAGTAGGGTATCACCCTAATAGCCTGATCTTAACATTCATTAATTTCTTTCTTTCCATTGACCACGTCGACTAAAACGATATGAAAAATCAGATTTGGAAAGGAAAAGGGCCGGTGGTGGACATTTGGGAAAAAGAACAAATTTTTTTTTTTTCGGCAAACGGCAAAGGGTCGCTGACTTTTTCTTTTCAACACCGGCGGTTTCTTTTCTTTTCAACGCTGACCAATTCTTTTTTTATAAAAAATTACAGTATTTATAAACTTGACTCTGATACCAATTATTAAAAAAAGAAAGGAAAATTTTTTTTACTAAAATTTTTAATTTTATAATATAGGATTTTTTTTATATAAATATTAATATGTAAATTGTAATAAATTTTACATACTTCTATCCATGATATTAGATTTTTACTATGAAGATAAGAATTTTTTTCTGATTTTACATTTTGATAAATTTCTCTTACTTTTTCCCTTTCCCTTTCTCTTTTCTAGGTTTCTCTTTAATGGTGGAGAAAAGGAAAAAGCTCTAATAAAAAAAAATCACATTTTTTTTATTTTTCTGTAACAGTTATCTTTAATAATTTTTAATAGAGAGAGTGATTTTCTCTTCTTTTATAACCGTTATTTTTAATAAAGATAATTATTTTCTCCTTTTCTGTAACCGTTATCTTTAATGGAGAGAATAATTCTCTTTTTTTTTATAACCGTTATTTTTAATAGGGAAAATGAAAGAATTTTAAACCCAATAACTCAAATTACCGTTATATCTAATCGACTATCATGTTAGATCTTTTATATTTGATTATAGTTTAAACAACAAAAATCATTTATATCAATTAATTTAACAAAACTTACTTGCAACTCTCTCTTTATACAGCAATTGCAAATCCTTACTTATCACCCAACACTTTCTGTCAATTTTTTCAAATTCTCTAAAACTTATTTAACTCGTCTTCATGTGTAAGATTGACTAAGTGCTACCAAGTTAGCACGTTCAAAACTTAACTTCATGACATTAAGCTTTATTTCGTTCAGATACAAGCATTCAGCCTGTGAAGGACTAATTTTACTCCAATCCAGCCCACATTTCTGTGCTTTATGGGCTGGAAGTCTTAGGCTTTAGTACTTGATCAGTTCTTCGAGCCAGACACTAAGCTGCACCATTATTAACATGTCTAACAAAGACCTGTTTTAAGTTTAGTTCAAATTTTGCAACCAGTAATGCGACATTCAATCATACCATATTATATCCAACACAAAATGCTATTCATTGCACTTGCAAACATGCTTCACGTAGGCGTAACTTGGAAGTTGGAAACCTCTTTAGGCAATAGATTGGCTACGGCTGCGAGAAAGATTCGGTGATCATAGCCTTCAAGAAAAAGCCCCAACATCTCTAACTTTCATTTTTCTCTAAATGATGTCTACCACACTACTTGGCATTTAGGTGGCAAGTTAGGTCTCGGATATAAGCAAGAATCAATTGAGTATAATGAATTCTTATGGAATAATAATAATAAAAAAAAGTGTTTCCAATGCACAGAAATTTTCTTGGTGAAAAGTTTGAGAAGCATCTCTCTTTTTGTAACTCGAACTTGTGACATCTTTATTACAATACAATAATTTTACTATTATATCAATACTTGCTTTTTAATTAATAAATTCTTATTGAATATACCGAAAAAAAAAATATTATTGAAGACGGGAAGGATCAATACTTTAAGTTACACTTCGTATTGCTTCAGGGAAGAAATGATGAACGACCAATTTAGCTCAAACAAGGAAAACTACACCACTTGCCTGAAACTTAAAAACCGAGGGCGCCATATTAAGAATATATTGTAAGGTTTTCAATGGAAAATGGAATGAATTGGAGGCAAAAATGTCGAAAATCAATAAATTTGGGGCAACTCTCGTGGTGCTAAGAAAAATTTAAAGTTAAGATTCAAGGAAAATTTTAATAATTTTAAAAGGCTCCCAATCCATACGAGGTGGCTCTGATTCCCCGTTGATGATAAACACACAGAAAGATTAAAGACCAAGGCAGCAAAGCGGCGAAGAGGCTGTGATCTAAGTGTACTTGCTAAGCTCAAAATCTCCTGGAAAGAATTTAATTCATATTCCATAATTTTCTTTTTCTATTAACACTTTTATTAAATCATGAATTATATAATATGAATTTGTTTTTTTTAGTCTTATGAATCACACACCTACTTTTCAAAATTATAACTTAAAAACTTCAAATATAATTTTAAATTATTAATTACTGAAATTTCTCCTAAATGAAATATTCTATAAAAAGCTTTTTGGATACCTATCTTCGGCTAAAATAAGAATGAGAAGACATGAGACATTGACAGGAGACGGTCAACATTTTCAGCTAATCTGTTAAAGGAAAAAGAAAAACAAAAAGGGAAAGTACAAACCAACAAAGCTGCCAATAATGTAAGAAAGATAAGCTTTAAATTGATCGTCATATGACTTCACCATCATTGCCAAGAACATTAACAAGCAAATTGGGATCAAGTTTAATTATATAATTTATTTGGTGCGTGGGGGACAGTTTTTAAAAGATCATAAAATCACAAAGAAGAATACTGGGAGATTTTGAAAAAGATTACACCCCTTAAGACCTCGATCAGGGAATCTCTCTAATTCTACCTTTATTCTTCAGTGACTAGTGGGGGATCAATCCGAAAGCCTTTGTGTGTGTGTGTGTGTGTGTGTGTGTGTGTGTGTGTGTGTGTGTATGTTTGATGCACGATTTCCCATCTTTGCATTTTAACGTAAAATAGTGTATTCTGTATGATGCTTTGCCATGTATCTAAGAGATTAACGCGAGTCATGGTGGCTAGAGGCCCAAGTCGGTTAATTTTGTAAAGGGATGACAACAATACGCCTTTATTTATGGCGAGCGATCCATTTTTGCTAGATATACTCAAGGCCACATAACAGTCTTGCCAACTCAGTCAAGAGGCCCGATGTGTGGAGATATTAAATTTTGGTCTGATCCAATGTATCGATTTGAATTTAACTCAAAAACTGACATAGCTCGACAATGATTTAAATTTGGAATGGTTCAAAAATTTAGGGTTGAATCTGATTCGATCATCGACTCAACCAATCATCCTGTGGCTTGATTTTTTTTTTTCTCAAGATAACATAAAAAATAAAATAAAAAATTATAATATTTAAATTATAAATTTTATATATAAAAATATAATTTTTACTATTTTTACTGTGCATTTTATAAATATTCATTTGAAGGAAAACAAAATAATTTGTTATTTAATTTTTTTTATATTTTTATTTATTATTTTATTTATATATACACAAATATATATACATCATGCACACTAATTTATTTTTATATATTATCTAAATATATATTACATTTTATTTATATATACGTGTGAGTGTATGTGTTATATACCTATACATACAAACATGTATATATGTGCACATATATTTATATATAAGTTATAAATAATATATATAAACTTTTTATATAAATAAATATATAAAAATATATATTAAATAATAATATATTTTTAATTATTATAAATTAGTTGGTTAACTTGCTACTAAATCCTACTAATAGGATAAAAATTATTAGGAAAATAAATAATATATATTTTTATAAAAATTAATAAAAATAAAAAATATATAAAATAAAAAATTAATTTTTAAATAATAATTTACCAACTTAAGAGTTGACTTAATCTAAAAATAACATAAATTTAAAAATAACTCAATTTAAAATAATTTAAATTTAAAATAAATTAACTTAAATTTAAAATAATGTAATCAGAATTTAAAATAATTTGACCTAAATTTGATCTGATTATTCATTGTGACCCTTTTAGTTAGAATCACCATACTCCTCCTTTTTTTCTATATTTAGTCTGGCTTTAATTTATCTCAACATTTTTTTTTTCTCTAAATTTCGTAAGTACAAAATCTGTCGCCCTCTGTTTTTACAAATTCTTTGAATTATGTCCAGTCATTTTTCTTTATTTCAAATTCACCTTATACATTTTTTTTTTGTCAACTATTTTGACGAATTTTCTCGAACGAACCGTTAAATCTGCTGCATGAATTACCACGTCATCTGATGCCCGCTGAGTTGGATGTTATGTCATCATATTTTAAGAAAAATTTTATGTTTTTTAAAAAACATCCAAAAAATTTTTAAAAATTTCGAACAATTAAAATAAATTCAGAGTAAAATTTGAAAAATCAAAATAAAATAGAAATTTTGATAAATTTTGAAAATCTTTTAAAAAATTTTACAAAATTAAAAGTAAAAAACTAAAAAATAAAATTAAAAAAATCAACAATTCTCTCTCTCTCTCTATTTATATATATATATGCTTTTGTCTCGCTCTTTTGC
Organism: Bruguiera hainesii; assembly: GCA_023213295.1. Classification (NCBI taxonomy): domain Eukaryota; kingdom Viridiplantae; phylum Streptophyta; class Magnoliopsida; order Malpighiales; family Rhizophoraceae; genus Bruguiera; species Bruguiera hainesii. The sequence goes on from JAHOYR010000004.1 coordinate 4,213,834, forward strand.
TCTCTCTTGTCTCTCCATCTCTATATCTCTCTACCAAACTTTTAATCTAGAAATGCAACATTCTTGGACCTTTTTTTTCCCCGTAATGACGCAAATCTAACATAAAGAGTATAGACGGAGAAACAAAAAAAAAAAACAAGAGAGGATGGAAAGAGAAAGAGAGGAATTTTTTTAACTTTTTCAATTTCAAAATTTTTCAAATGACTTTTATAATTTTTTATTTTTGATTTTTACAAAAATTTTTTCTTTTCATTTTTTAAATATTTTTGAATTTTCTAACAAAAATTTTGATTTTTTTCTTGAACTTTTGGAAATGTTTTAAAGGTTTTTTCATTTGATTTTTTTGAATTTTCAATTTTTTGAATTTCTTAAAATTTTTTTATTTGTTTATTTTCCTCCAAAATTTTTAATAATTTTTCAAAATTTTCTTTAAAAAATTTACCTCAGCAAATATTAAATGATGTGAAGAGTTACGTGATAGAAATAATGGTTCCTTGATAAAAAAGGACCATAATAATTGATGTAAAAAATTAGAGCAAATTAAAAAATGTAAAATATTATAAGTTCAAGACACTTTTTGTCATTTTTTATGATATTTTTAATGAGCAATTATTCGTGTTAGAGTTAGGGATTGTAGCCATTAAATTACTCTTAGCTCTTAAAACTCAAATCCATTTGTTAAATTGCATGATAAGCCCATTTAGGATTACCATATGTTATGAATCTTGAGAATGACACATACTTTATAATGTTTATGATCGTAATATGAACAATCTAGATGGTTATAAACATATATTAGTTGGAAAAATAAATTTGAATTTTCTAGTAATCACCAACATGTGTTTAGGGTTTAAAGTATTGAATTTATTTTAACAATATATTCCGAGAAAATTAATTTTATTACAACAATTAGCTTTTATGTTTGACAAAATTACCAAAAATTAGCAACAGTTGACTCCAACACTTTTTTTAGACCAATAACTAATACATAGTTCAATCTCTACTTTTTGAAATGAAATGGAAAAGTTTTAATAAGCGTACATAAGGTTGACTAAAGATTTTTAATTAGACGTACTTTTTATTTATATAATTTATACAAATTATGCATCATTGTATACAATTAACTAACATCCTTATGCATGATGAGACCTATTAAAAAATTAGATGCAAAAAACGATAAATGGGGGCGGTTTAAATTTCAGATTTTTTAAATTTTAAGTATGTCAAATATTGAATTTTGGTTAACTCCAATTTTATATAACTAATCATCTAATTATTATAGGTAGGATTTATATGAGTTAGGGTAATTTTAGATATTGAATTTCAGATTTTTTGAATTTAAATAACTTCATGTTTTAGTTTCAAAATTTGAAGACAAATACTTCAGATTTCAAGTTGACACATTTATATAAGCCATTTTGGTATTGGATAAGTAAAGTCACGGGTTCATATAATTAGGGTAATAGCTGATGGGTTGTTTTAATAAACTTAATTGGATCTGGGTGAATTTCAAATATCTTGAGTTAGGTTACTTACAATGAGCTAGATTTTATTGTAATCAAAATTTGGGCTATCTAGCAAAAGAAAAATTGATTCAACTTGTATGTTCAATGTCACCTTCCTGAAGATAAAATTTGCTTTCATTAATTTGTAACAAAACTTATGCAAATTTTTTTATAAAATAAAATAGAATACACTTAATTTTAAATTATTTTATTGAAATTAACTTTTTTAGAAGTTTGTGTTTTTTAGTGTTGCTCTTAAAAGTTATCCATTAACTTGTTTGCAATAAGATTATAAACAAAGGATCCTTTTTATAGCATTGGAAGGAACACAGAAATGTTGCTTTGTCAAAATCCCTAATCGACAACTTAATGGATCTATAGAAGTGTTATATAATAACTGATAGGCATGCAAATAACAATTCAACCTTTCATTTGAAAGGTCATAAGTTTAAAATTTTAGTGGGGTGCAAGTTTTTTTTTTTAATATTCAAAAACATATATGGTTGTTTTTTGTATTAACTACCAAACTAACAACCCTTGGTCCAAAGATCGTGCCACTTAAACTCCATTTCTTGGATTCTAGGTTTAAAAGTAATCATCCCAAAAGCATCCCTTTTTTGTTATATTTTTAAAGAGAGGTTTATATAAAAATGTTATTTATATTATAATTACTAAATTCTATTAACTTAAAGTTTCTTTGGTTACGTTGTTTATTTTACATTATTGTTTTTCAGTTGTCTATTATTTTTATAGTACTTTCTACTATTTATTTGATATTGTTATTTTTTGTTTTTTTTTTAATTTTTAACAGATGTATATATATATATATATATATATTATTTTTAACAAGAAGATTTTAAAAAATTACTATCAACCTGTAATATATTAATAATAAAAAAATAAGGTACATTATATTTTTAATATAAAATGAAAGCTAGAAATTTTACAGTGATACAAAAAGTTATAATATAGTTTTCATGGTAAAGACTTCAGCATGAATATATCGATAACAGCAAACCTGAATGCGCAATCAATTGTGTTGTACATCTAGCAAGCTTGTAGATAATTTGAATGTTCTATACAATCCATGATAGCAGTTAACCTTCTTAACTTGTTTGCTAGAGGTTTCGGGCCTTTTAGAAAGATTTTTGCGATTTTGACTCTAGTCTTTGGTAACCATCATGTGAAAGATCAATGAGCACGAATTGGGTAGACTCTCCATTAATGAGACCACATGTGCAAGATCAAATACAAAAGGAACCAAAAAATTTGCTTGAATCATTGCATAGAATTGTATAGAATTCTTGTTATGAAAGGTCACCAGGCTTATTCTGTGCGCTTGACGAAATCAGAGGAGCTCTCAAGCGAATCCACCATTAAAGCCCTAACCCTTCAAGGCCTAGAAGAAGAAGAAACAATTCTAGAAGTTGGATCAGCAACTCAGCAATTCATTTAAACCCACTTGTTGGTCGATGTATCATCATCATCATCATCATTATTATTAAGATTGGAAGCCATATTTTCAATCCATTTTACCACAATCACTGGCTTACTATAAGAACCCAGCCAATTGGTCTTTTCTTCATACCCTTCGAGTAGCTGATTGCGAGAGGAGGAAGTGGGGGGGTAAGTAGTGTAACTGGACGACAATACAAACGGAATCTGAGAGGGCAACGAAGAGAGGGTGCAATCGGGGAGGACATTTAAGAAAGATAAAGACGTGCAGAGACACATGGAGAGAAAGAGGAATGACAACAGCGAGAGAGAAGGAGAGAGAAACCAGAGTTAGACATCTAACTTTGATTTTGCAAGATCTAAAGTATCAACCTTCGTTATAAATTTATGAAATTTTGCTCTACCACTTAAAATGCCTTTGCCTTTATTGCTATCAATGGAAGTTCCATTTATGGATTGGACATTATCCCTAACTTCTTTGTTCACTTATGCGTGTTGCATGAATTGTAACATATTGTAAAGCTCACCTAAAGCATCACGAACTTCTGCCATCTTTTTAGTAGCCTCTGCTTCTCCATACTTATTGGGATACAAAAAAAATTCAACTAATTTCATCTCTCATCTAGGATTCAAAAGAGCAGCAGTAGAGAAAAACAAAGGATTGCATAAAATCACTGCTGCTTGTAATTTTTTTCTTCAACATAGCTTTCACTCTGAGTTTAGGAAGAAACAAATTTGATGTAGGATATTATGAATTAGAAATAATTAGAGTGATTTTATTAAAAACACCAAGAAATGAGCATATCTCTTCAACTTTAATCCAATCATCTTCAGTTGGCAAGGTGCGATAACTCGAATCTCTTTATTGATAACGAGAAAACACCTCCTTGAATTCCAAAGCAACAGAAAGTCTGACATATGTAGCATTCCAACAAGTGCAGCAATATAAAATCAAATTCTTTAAAGATAAGTGCAACTGCTTGGCCACTTCATCGAATGTCTGGAGTTGTGTCGTTGTAGTATCTTTGTGCCTCATACTATCACGAACATAAAAAATGAGACTCAATTTCAGTCAATCCATTTTTCGCAAGGAGATTCAAGATATGCGTACAACATTGCATATGAAGCAATACGCCACCACGAGACAGCTTGTTTTGGTAAAAGAAGCTATCCTTCGAAAGTCTCATTGTTACATCATGTCAGGTTGTACTGTCCACCGTGATACTATAAACCTTCTTTTCAACTCCCCATTCAACTAAACACTTGCATATTTCATCATGAACAGAAACCCCAATGTATGGGGGTGGACAATTGCAAAAATTAATGATCTGCTTTTGAAGCTTACAATCAGAATCAATAAAATGATAGGTGAAAGCCAAATTAACATGCTCAACTTCATTTCCCACTACAATAAAATCAACATAACTTGACTTTATAGATAAATAATTAAGAAGATCTTGTGACCAATGACTTATGAGTCCATCTTTGAGGTGACAAGGTTTACTAGTAGGTCGTTCTTGTTATCGCCATCATCTTCCTTAGAGCATAATTGCATAGTAATGACTTGCACCTTATTAATATAATCGTTAGTACATATGAAATCACTTTGCTTAATCACAACGTGGTCAATAATCAATAATAATAGTAGTTGAGTCATTAACTAAAGTAATATTTGAAAAGTTTTTGTGAGAATTAAAAGATGAAAGAAGACTTGTGTCATCTATCATATGATATGTTGCACTTGAGTCAATGACTTATTTTCTAGATGATAATACAAGACATATAGTTGGTTTACTTGACTTATCACTGGTGACGAGACTAGGAGTAAGGTACTGTTACAAGGCTCGGTACTAAGTAAAACGGGCAAACTCATCAATAGAAATAAGCATAGACTTATTGGTAAAATCTTATAATATCATTTGTTCACATTGAAACTATTGAGTTCTTACATCAAAACTAAAAGGAAGAACATTTAATTCCTTATATACTAATTTAAAGTTCATAAAATATTTAATAAGAAATATTTCTTATTTTTTCAAACAATAAAATTCTTTGCACACATCATATATATCAAATAAGTTACACTTATTAGAATATAAAAAACCCAAATAATTCACTAGTTCTTTAATTAACTCACAATGACTAGCCCAATCATCTATCTTATAATTAAAAAATTATATTTACCTATTATATATACATAATAATAATATATTGACTATATTTACAACAATAGAAAAGGGAATTTTGAAACACACCATTATAGAAAAGTCAACTCACAACAGCAATCAAAGGCTAAGCATAGATCACTCCTCTAATATTAATGCTGTTCCGTGCTGAGTTAATTTCAATCTTTTAGGACGTGGGGGTCCCTCATCCATTTCCCTGGAACCGAGGTTTCGGCCAAGTTCATCTGCATCAAGTTGAGATAGCAATGGAGGCTTATCTTCTTGGCATCTCTTATTTTCAAGAGCTGCTTTTGCAGGTCCTCCAAATGGCAGCAGTTGCAATGTGTTGTAACCTTGTCCTTTAGCATACAATGGGATGACCCCGCACATTTTTATTTTGCAAGAGCACTGACTTTTCCCACCGCTCCCACTGCGGAACTTAAGTAAGAAGACATCGTGGCCGAATTGAGATTTACAGGCATTCCTAAGTATCACATCACGCAATTCGCGATCAAATGCCACGAATACGTGCTCTGTCTCAGTCCCATGAGTTGTAAGATCAAGATCATCTGTATCTGACAACGGAAAAGGTGATAAATGCTTGTCTCCAATATAGCATTCATATTCAAGATAATGATAACTGCATCCTGCAATGCCACATGGATTGTAAATGAACCCAAGAGCAAACCCCAAGAGGCCATCGTTAAGCCGATTTGACGGAAACTCGTAGCTGATTGAGTCTCCAACACTTTGACGACTAATCCACCCAGGAATCTTACTCCCTATATATGTTATTGAAACCCCGGGAATTGCTCTGAATGCCTGTAGAGAAAAATATTTAATTTTCTAGTATCAATAAAACAATTGAAGAAAACTGCAAAAAAATAGTGGGTAGAGCTGAGAGGGAGAGACCTTGTATCGATGTCCATTTGTTATGAAATTGCTACGAAGATCACGCACCATGTCTCGGCATTCCTTCTCATCCAATTTCAAGCAACCTTCGAAGTTGAAAAAGCATTGTCCACTAGGGTTCGTCGGCCAAAGGGCTAGACGTGTAAAGGCAGCAGATATTGTTTCCAGCGATGTGCAACCAGAAGCTTTTAACTCAAGTAGATTTGGTGGAAGTTCTGGTATGGACCGAAGGCTTCTGCAGCCAGTTATATCGAGACTCTCCAACCGAGAAAGTTGTTTGATGCTCGCGGGGAATTCTGTTAGATTTGAGCAGCCAATCAGTCTAAGTAGTACAAGAAAATGTAGCTTCCAGATGGTGCTGGGCACTTCTTTTACTGCAGTCCCACTCAAATATAAATATCGTAAATTCCTAGAGATCTCCGGAAACTTCCTCAAAGCTGAGCAACCCGAGAAATCAAGTGTCACAAGAGATTTCAAATCAACATTACTTGGGAGACTCTCCAGCTGAGAACAACCAGACATGTCCAGCTTAAAAAGATTATCGAGATATTCCATTGATGCCGAGGGCATCTCTTTGATTGCAGTGCCACTTAATTTTAAAATCTTTGTGCTCCGCGGGACCTTTGGGAAAGTTTCGAGATTCGAGCAGAAGCCTAGATCAAGCTCTTTGAGAGATTTCAAATCACTAAGGTCGGGAAGGCTTCTAAGCTTTGGACAGTCGGACAAGTTTATCCGAGTAACTTTGCTGAGATGGCATATAGATGAGACCTCACACAAACTGCCACATCCGCGAACATTTAACCTTGTAACATTTGAGCCCTCGAGAGGTTCGAAATTTTGCACAGTTGTCCACACTCACTAAGGTCAATTAATTTTAATTTGCCCAGAATCAGGGAGACAAAAGAAAAAGAAAAGGAAAAAGAAATTATAATAAATTAATTTGTTTGTAGAATTAATTGAAAGAATATGCATGTGTGTGTAAGAGGCAATCAAACACGGCATACCGGCATCTCATCGCAGAATAGTTCAGTAATCTTGCTGTTGGGCAACCGAAGCTCAATGAGGTTCTCTGGGTTGAAATTTGCTGGCAAACATTCCCATGGGTATCCATCCCAACGAAGATATCTTAGTTCATCAGGAAAGGCATTGATGCCTTTAGGAAAGCGCACCTTATAGTTGGAATCCCTCGCTTCAATTTCGAGAAATTTAAGGTTCCGCATCCTTGCAAAGGTATCTGGATGCAACTGTACCTCTTTCATGTTTGATGTCTCCAAACTTATGCCCTTAATTTTTTTGGTCCCCTAACAAAACATATATTAACACATAGGTTGCCTTCATGTGCACCGATTGGAAAAAGCTTCAACCATAAACAAACAAAGGTTTATTACTCTCAAATCTTACAGAATTTCCTCTGAATATTTGGTAAATGTCTTCATGATTCCACAGCCAACGACGTTCACCTGGGTCTTCTGATTCTTCTCGCACAATTTCTCTGCCCATTTCTTGCACTAAATCATGCATTTTTATCCAACAATGTTCAATAGTTATGAGAGACTTATCAACGAGAACACTTAATCCAATTTCTGTTGAAAAACCACAATCGTTTAGTAATTCCATGACAAGATCCTTTCTCCGATCTTAATTTCTGTTGAAAAACCACAATCGTTTAGTAATTCCATGACAAGATCCTTTCTCCGATCTTTCAAACAACAAGCAATCCAAAGAAAGTGCTCTTTTTGCTCCTTGTCCAAGCTGGAGTAGCCAATTCTCAATACATCTTGGATTTCCTTAGTAAGAGCATTTTCCAATTTCATTAGAGTACTTTCCCACTCTCTTCCGCTTTTATGCAACAAATTGGAACCCAACACTTTGAGAGCCAAAGGAACACCTTTAGCATAACGGACAACCAAACTTGACAATTCTCTTGGATCATCTGTTGGAAAATTATGTTCAAAGGCGTGCAAACTAAATAATTCAAGATCATCAGGGTGCAATAATGCCTTCACCTCGTGTACTTTATCGACAAAGGGGTTAATCAATTGCCTATCCCTGCTTGTGATGACGATTCTACTTCCTGGAGTATACCGACCACGATCCCCAGCTAAATATTCAAGTTGCTTCCTATCATCCACATCATCAAGGACAAGCAAAACCTTTTTACCACGAAGCATACGGAAAAATTTCCCAATATCAGAGATGTTGATTGTTTTTATTTTTTCTTCCTCCAAGAGATCAGAAAGAAGCCTTTTTCCCAATTTTTGTAATCCGCGCTTTTCTGATTTTTCCCTTAACATTTTCGAGAAAACAGCGTGTTTCAAGCCGACAATTAATTTGCCCAAAAAGAGCTTTGGCAATAGTCGTCTTGCCTATGCCGCCCATGCCCCAGAGTGCTAGGATAAAAACACTACTTGATATGCCGCCCATGCCCCAAAGTCCTAGGATAAAAACACTACTTGATGACCTACTGAACAATAATGTTTGGAGAGGGGACCTATTCCCACTAGGCCCTCTGAAGGACTTGGCCGCATCTTTTGCAAATCTTTCCAAATGTCACGCACGATTCCATCAACTATGTCCGACTCCATCCCACCATGTACAAAACGATTATATACTGAAATTAGATGAAATAAGTGTGTCCTAGGGAAAAATTAAATGTAAATACAATGAAATACATCATAGGAATTTAAATACATCATAAGATAAATAAAGCATTACCTGCAAGTCTTTGTATCCCATCCAGACAGCTCGGCAGCTTTAGTCAAGGCAGCCCTCCATCTTTGCAGTCTCTCTGTATTTGAGTTGAAATTGGCCTCATGTAAATCAAATGCTTCTGCAAAAGTCCCAGTCTGTTTCCTCACATCTGACGGATCTACGTGATAGAAGACCGGGATGACCTTCTGCCCTCGTGTGTCAATACATTCCACTATCTTGGCAAGTTCATCTAGGCACCATCTGGAAGAAGCATAGCCTTTGGAGAAGACAACAACGGCAAACACGGACTCTTCAATGGCATTCAAGAGCCCCTGCGATATCTCTTCCCCTCTTTTGAGTTTATCGTCTATGAAAGTTATCATTGATTTTCGGCTCAAAGCAGAATGGAGATGGCTTATGAAGCTGTAAAGAGTGTCTTCGCCCCTGAAACTCAAGAAAACATCGCGTTTGAATGAATGGGTAGGGAGAGAAGCAGAGGATCTGGAGGAAGCCATGGAAAAATGTATTGCTGGACAAGCCAGGCCATCCTTACTCTCTCTACATAGGCTCGATGTTACAAAGAATAAAAAAGAGAAAGACCCACGAAATTTCCATCTCGACATTGGATCTTTAATCCTTGGTTGACCAAAAGTCTTTCTTTGCTTGTTGATCCCGCCTAGAATAAATATAGTCAATATCACAGCAATTAAAAATGAGAAATGCCTCCTTGATTATCATTTAATTATATTAATATAATTAATATATTTTAATTTATATTTTTTAATCATATTTAAAATTCGTTTTAAAGATATAATTTTGAGATTTGTACCCAAATTATTAATTTCAAAAATAATAGTATCGTTCAATTTTAATTAGATAAATTTATTATATTTTTGTGAATATTTTTTAAAACAACTAAATCTCCACTTTAGTTCTTAAACAATCAATGACCCACATGTTGTTGAGGCATAACTAGCCAGTAAGACGCTTTGATGCTTATCCATAACTTTCACCATGCAAATATGGCCTTAGAAAACAAAAACTAATGTGCTGTAAAATAACATGTATGCCCATTAAATCGATTATGGATAACATTAGAATTGGGGCAAGTTGGACCGTAGAAGAGAAGGAAAAAAATTCAACTTGGAAGTTTTGCACACTTCAGATTAACAATGCTAAAAGTTGACGGATGACACTATGATATATATATATATATATATATATATATATTTTTTTTTTTTTTTTTCAGAAACTTCATTTTTTCTACTAAAAAATATTAGATATGTAATTAAATAATAAAATGGACCAAAAAAAAGTACAATAAATCTTAAAAATATTCAATAAAATTCTATTACAATGGCCTTGCTGCCTATGTTTGTCAATTCGGGCGGAAATCGCTGGAAGTGCCGTGTCCAAGACTTTAGATACCGGTGTTGAACGAGACATGCGTTAGATGGAAAGCAAGTACGTTTTGTGTTTTTATTTTTTAATTTTTATTATTTAAAAAAAAA
>JAHOYR010000004.1:4224172-4243597 GCA_023213295.1 Bruguiera hainesii
ATATCCATTAACTCTCCTGCCAATTTCGTAGAGTATTTTTTTGCTTTTTTTGCTAAAAAGGTCAGGTAAAAAGTTACAAATTGATTAAGTGATGACAAAAGGTATAGTGAGCCAATCTCGCAGCACTCATAGGAAATAAAGAGATAAGGCTAATTAGTTGTCTTTACGAGTTTCTCATTTATATTAAATATATCATTTAATAAAATACATGAATTTGAGAAAAAAAAATATATATATTTTTTACTTTAAGAAAATAAAAAGGGTAATTTAGAAATAAGTTTGTAAGAAAAAAATATGTGAATTTAGAAGAAAATTTTAATCTTTTCTAATAAAATAAAAAAGAAAATTTATTAGTAAGTTTTTTTCTTTTTTTTGTTTTTTTAATTTGTAAATTTATGAGAAATCACCATATAAATAAACTAATATTTTCTCTTAATTTTAGCCATATATATATATATACACTAAGTTTAGGTTGAGACATTGCATGTAGATATCTAATAAAAATATTAAAATAATAATATTTGAATTATATTTCTAATAACAATTAATTAAACTAATTTTTAAAAGTTAGATTTGAAAAAAAGAATTAAGTAATGTTGAAATTGATTTTATTGTTGAAAATAATTAATATTTTAGTTAATTTAAAAATTTTCAAATTTAGACTTATGTTAGAAAAATTGAATAAAATTAAAATTAAATAATTGACTAAAATGTAAAATGAATTTTATTATTACATTTCTAGTGCAACTAAATTTATAATCAATTTTAATTAATAATATTACTATAATTAACTATAAGTACTAATTTTGAAAAATATTTGTTGAACTTAAAACATTAATATCTTAAAATGAATAATATAGTTAAAAAAATTAAAAAATCAATAATATAAGTCAAACATATTTCATTTTATAGAATAAAAAAGATAATTGATTGTATGTTAAAATATTAATCTATTAAAATATTATGAAAAATAACAAACTAATTATTAAATTAATATCAAATATTACGAACTATAAAATTTTACTAAAAATTTCTAAAATTAAGTAAATATCATCTTGCATATGTTTGTCACTAAAAATTTTGCTCAAAATTGTTAGATTTCATTTTACGGTAATACATAGTTCAATAAACATTTTATAAGTTAAGTAACAATTAAAATAACAACTTTAACTATCGTTTTATTAGTCATAAAGTTAATTAAGAATGAATTAAAAAGAAATTGTGCGCCTATACCACACCTTTTTGTTGAAATTCAGTGACATAAAATAATTATCCAAAGAAAATAACATAAAGTGTATGAATACGAATTACAACATTTTATATTTTTAAGGAGATGAACTCAAAATAAAGTTATAATTAAAATTATAGCTCAAAAAATATGAAAACTTATCATCATCCTCTTTTATGTTTATAAAAAGAGGAGCTTATGACTAAAAATTTTGTGTCAAGCTTAATATGATATAGACCATTAATAAGTATTTATAAAGATTTAGATGAAAATGACTTAAATTATTAATAATTTTTTTTTTAAGAAAAAAAAGTTAAGAGTAATTTTGTTCTCCTATTAAATAAAATAAAAGGAGATATTGGAAGTATTTTTTTTTCTCTATTTTGAAAAAAAAATAAAGAGAGGTGCTTGTGATCAAAATTTTTTTATTAGATTTAGTATGATATTAGCCATTAATGAGTATTTATAAAAACTTAAACCAAAATAACATAAATTGTTAATAATTTGTTTTTCTTTTTAAGAAAAAAAGAAAATTTGAGAATAATATTTTTTTAATAAAAAATAGAATAATTTGAGAGAATGTTTTTTATTTTTTTTTTCTTCTTAAGAACATAACAAAAATTTGGAAGTAATTTTTTCTTTTCTTTCCTTTTACTTTCCTTAATTAGGAGAAGTCATTTCATAAGCAAAATCGATGAGGTGGCAGAATGGGAGCAACTAAGACTTTTTCTCATTTTCGACAATACTAATATACATATAAGTAAATATAAATTTAAGAGTGCACACAAGAGCTTATTAAATATATCTACATTATAATTTTCAACAAAAATGTATTGTAACCATTTATATACATTAAGGTCATATGAATACAATCAGTTTAACGCATCCTATATATAAGTCTAAATATTACATTATTGTAAATGTACATTTTTAGTATCTTAATATGTAATTGAAGTTAACCATGAAAATGAAAATATATATTTAGCTATAACATGTTAAATTAATGATGTCTATAATAAAGTTCATTTATAAATCATAAAAAGGAAAATTTATAACCTAATACTAATACATTTTCATGTTTGTATTAAAAAAAAGATATATTATATACAATACAAATAAAATTGTCATATAAGAATTGTATCATAAATTAAATAATAAAAAGAAATGTGTTCTAAGGGGGAGTTGTGGAGGAAAAGTAAGAGGAAAGAATATTGTTAGTGTCCAAAATCAAGAAGACAATGGATTTAGGAATGAGATGAAAATATCAAATTCTTTCACTTAATAGCCACACAAATAAGGTAATGTAATTACATTGCTTGTATTAAGTCTAACAAAGGATGCTTTTCTAAATCCCACCAAGTTTAGGTAAAAAGGAAAAGATATTCTAAAAGAGATTGATCCTTTAAGGTTGTACAATGCCTTCTTCAATTTTAATACCTTATCTTGATAACCTTCAACTGTAAATCCTTTTGGTTGTTCCGCATATACTTCTTCTTCAAGAGTATTGTTTAAAAAAGTTGACTTCACATCTATTTGATGAATTGTCCATTGGTTTTGTGCCATAAGAGCAACCGCTAATCGTATTGTCTCTATGTGAGAAACGAGAGCAAATACATCTTCATAATCCATGTCATGCTTTTGTTTATATCCCTTTACAACTAATCTTGGCTTGTACCTCTCAATTTCTCCTTTCACATTTTTCTTTAGCTTATAAATCCATTTAACCCTAATTGCTTGATGCCCTCTTGGTAGGATGACAAACTCCCAAGTGTCATTCTTTTCAATGGAATGAATTTCTTCTTCCATAGCTTGGACCCATTTCTTATCTTTAAGCTCTTTAAAACTTGAAGGTCTATCATTTGCAAATAGACAAAAAAGATTCTCACCATTTATTCTTTTTGTAGCATCATAAAGATCTCTTATACCTCAAAATCTTTGAGGTTATTCACTTAAGCTTATTAAGGAAAGGGATGAACTTTTGCCTTTAATCTCTTGGTCCTCATTCTCGTTTTCTTCCAAATAAGGAAGAAAACTATATATCTCTTCTTGGAAATGGTGTTGAAACATTTGTACCTTTTAAAGTTCTCAGCATAGCCAATAAACATCATCTTCTTACTTCTATCATCAAGTTTTGTCCTTTTATGTTCGGATATCTGAAAACTCTTAGGTGCCTCACACTTAGCTTCTATCCAATTCATACTCCTTGAGGGGTTATTTTCTCCAAACTCCTCATAGGTGAATGATTTAAGAGATAAACGACACATGCAACAGCCTCAACCTAAAACTCCTTAAGCATATTTTACTTTTTAGCATTGTCCTCACCATGTTAAGAATTGTCCTATTTTTTCTCTTTGTGACCCCATTTTGTTGTGGTGCTCTTAGGACTGTCATAGGATGTCAAATACCATTTTCCTCACAAAAGACCTTAAATTCATTCGAAGTGAACTCTCCACCTTTATCAATTCTTAGAGCCTTAATATTGTATCCATTTTCTTTTTCAACAAGAAGCTTGAATTTTTTAAATATCTCAAAAACTTCACTCTTGCTCTTTAAAATATAAACCTGCGTCTTCCTTGTATAATCATCAATAAAAAGTACAAAATATGAGCTCTTACCAAGAGATTGTGGCTTGATAGGACCGTACACATTTGCATGAACAAGTTGTAAAGGTTCAGTTGCTCATGAAAGTGACATTTTTGGAAAGCTTTTTCTTGCATGTTTTCTAAGTAGACACACCTCACATAATTGATTCGGGTGATTGAATTTGGGAACTCCTTTCACCATATTCTTTTCTCCTAGCATCTTAAGCCCTTCAAAGTTGAGATGCCCGAATCTCATATGCCAAATCCATGAAGGATCCTTGACAAAAGTTTGTAAACACTTTGCTTCTGTCATTTTCACATTTAACATGAACATTTGGTTTTTTGTCATGGCAACTTTAGCAACAAGTCTATCATTTTGATTTCAAAGCCACAAATAATTGTTCTCCATCTTCACTTTATACCTACTCTCCAAAAGTTGACCAATACTCAGAATATTGCTCTTCATTTTTGGAATGTAGTAAACAATATGAAGAATTTTGTTGTCTCCATCCTTTGTGGTCAAAATCACTGAGCCTTTTCCCTTAATCTCTACCTTTGTATCATCTCTAAAATGAACATTTTCGGTCACTTTTGTATTTAACTATATAAATTTGTTTTTATCTCTGATCATGTGGTTCTTTGCATCGTTGTCAAGATACCATGTGACATCTTTGTTTACAGAGCCTTCCTTTTAAGAAAGCAAAAGAGTATCACCTTCCACCTCCTTATGCTCGATAAAGTTTGTCTCATCGTTATAGCTTTTAGCTCGATAGTCCCAATAACAGTGACCTTTCTTCCTACATGCATAACACTTTACTTGGCTTTTATCCTTTCTCTAATTATTATTTCTCCCTCGTCCATGACCTTTTTGAAAACTCCTATTTCCACCTTTTTGAAATGAATTTCGCTTGCCTCTTCCTTGATGGCGACCACAACCTCATCCATAACTTCAACCTTTACCTCGACCCCGACCTTGACCTCTTCCTTTATTTGTCGTTTCCTTAAGGATTAAAGGAAACTTTTGCTTGCAAAACTTACTCTACGAGTTCTTGTTAGGTCCTCTTCATTTTCTCTTCATAAGCTAATAACGATCCATTTAACTCGTCGATGGTCATGGACTTTGTGTCTTTTGATTCTTCAATTTCCACCACTACATGATTGAATTTCACATTGAGAGAGTGCAAAATCTTCTCTACTAATCTTGCATCTTCAATCATTTCATCAAACCACTTCATTTGATTCACCACCACTAATACTCGAGTAAAATAATTTGTTATGGACTCATTCTTCTTCATCAAAATCATCTCAAACTTAGCCCTTAAAGTGTGAAGCCACACCTTCTTTACTCTATCAACTCCGACTACGAAATTCTTTAGGATTTCCTATGCACCCTTTGCTTTTGTCGCATTGGCTATCTTCTCGAACATGTCATCATCTAACCCTTGATGAATAATTGAGAGTGCACTTTGATCTTGCTTTTTTGCTCGTTGCCATACTTCTAATTCAACCACGGTTGCAGTATCCTTGTCAGTGGGATCTTCATATCCCTTCTTAACAGTGTCCCATAAGCCATGAGACCCAAGTATGACCTTCATGCATAGTTCCCATCGGTTATAATTTGTTTTGGTTAGTTGTGGGTATTGAAAGGTGATATTTGTTTTGGTCTTCATTTTACCTAGGCTCCCAAATTCAAGCTTTCATACCACTTTGTTGATTGGCAATGGGAGGAAGAAAACAAATTTGCCAAAAAACTTATTTTTTTATTTTATTATTTCACTTCAGATATATATATATATTCCATACCATAATAAATACAATAAGATAAAACTTGCATTATTTAAAAACTATACTTAATAAACTTTAAAGAAACAACGTCTTTTTGTCTTCCTAACATGTCCCTTGCATTCATTCTACCACTAAAGATGAGGAGTCCTAGTCTGTTTGTCTTCCAACATGTCCCTTCATTCATTTTGCCGTTGAAGATGAGGAGTCCTAGTTTGTTTGTCTTCCCAACGTATCCCTTGAATTCATTTTTCCCACTATTAAAGACGAGGAGTCCTATTGCTAAAAACAAGCATATATTTTACCATATCTAACCACTGACTATCATTTCTTATCTCCCTAAGCCCTTTACCTAATGTCATTCCTAGAATCTTATAATAAATTGTTATTATAGTATCCTCCTTTAAATGTTCCTCACTTGTGAGCAACCAATTTGCATTATTTCTGATATCAAACACACAAAACATATCTCCATCAATTACTTCCATTTCATTCCTCACACCCCCCACATAGGAGATAGGTGGATCACCCACTAATGACCTATCACAGAAAATTACACATACACTGTGAATTTGTCCCATTTTGAAAAAGCACATAAACAAATGTCATAATCTACTTGTCCTTTTTTACAAGTATACACTTTATTATCTAAACATTTAATAACTAAAAAAAAACACAAGTTGGCATCCAATGTCTGTTTTTAAATAATATATTCTCATTGAGCCAACTAAATTAATGGGTTTCACACACACATCTCTATTAAAATCTAATTTCATTCAAAATGCAAGAATGGGTTCTTAGTTGATCATATAACATACTTACCCCATTCCTCGAGTGACAACGTTTGTGACAGTAGCAACCTATCTTTTGCCTTCATTCCTTAACTCATTTTCTTCCTCGACCTCACTTCCTCCCTCTCTCTCGCTCTCTCTAACAATTGAATGTTTTTGGTAGAGTCAATCTTAATCTCGCACCTAAAGTAAACAAATTTACGGTTTTTTGGTTACTTTTTGTTGCTCAAATTTAAAGGTCTTGCTCAAATTTAAAGGTCTTAAGTCAGTAGAGAGAGGGAATAGGAGAGAGAGAGATTTTGTGTGGGATTGATGCTAAAAAGGAAGAGTTCTTTTCCATGTTAGTATGAGAGATAAAAAAAAATTCATGTTAAGTCGCATTAGTGACTAATGACTCACTGTCACCATTAATGTCAACAATTAACGGTCAATTTGAAGAAACAAACATTTCTAGCCCACTCATGAACTTTATTTAACAGAGTTGACCCACACTGGACATTTTTTAAGTTATTATTTGGGATTTGAATCTTAATATGCCACATAATGTAAACAAATTTAGAGTTTTTTGGGTTACTTTTCAACTACTCAAATTTAAGGTCTCAAGTCAATAAAGACAGGGGATAGGAGAGACAGAGATTTCGAGCGAGATTGATGATGAAAGAGAGGAGTTCTTTTGCTTGTAAGGAGGACAGATAAAAAAATTTTCAAGGGAAATCACATTAGTGACTAATTACTCTATGTGACGGTTAATGTTAGCACTTAACGACCAATTTGAAAAAAGAAACATTTTTAGCCCTATCAAGAACTTTATTTAACAGAGCTAACCCATATTGGACATTTTTGAAGTTATTTTCTAGGATTTGAAAAGTCAAATAGTTACTATCCTACTAGTGAACTTATCTTATCATTGTGTTGAATTTTAATATTTTTGTGAATTATTCTCTTTGGTTTGATTATATCATCAGAAAAAATTTAACATACCAATTCATAAAAGTACATATTTAACCCTTTATATACCATGAATATTCCTCCACTTCAAGTAGTGCTTTTAATTTTTTTAAATCATGTACAACAAAAATTATTTAAAATCAACATACATAAGACATTAACATCGATGAAAAAAATTCCAATACACTTAGATTAATAATGGGTTTTACTTTAAATGGGTGTCAATTTTGATATATTGAGTCTATATACACGCATATACATATATTTGACCTATACTTTACTAATCATTCACATCATAATTTCTTTTGTCTCAACAAAGTGCATATTACCAAGCAGATAACAAATTAAAAATGATGCACATATTTTCTACATCTTAATCTAATAACTAAGCCTCCAAACATTAAAACTCACAATTCAAATATATTTGGGTTAAATGCATGTAAATTCTTTGTAATTTACCACTTTTATGTTTTAACTCCATGGGGTTTCAATTTACATCATAAGATTTCTGTGGTTTTTCATTTTAGTAATTAAGACCATCTATCATGATTTCATTAATTTTAAAACTCCTTTTTAATTGTAAAAAAAATAAAATATTCAAATACCTTTGCTGATACACTTGCAAAGTTGGGTATTAAAAGGAAGAACAAGATGCTAGCTTAGATTTGGATGTTGGCTTGGATATGAGTGCTTCACAAAAGGTGTTTGTCCATAAGGCAACACGAGAGGGAGGGTGAATTAAGTCTCATTGACTTTGTCACTCAGCCTACACATAATCCCTACTTTAAAAAAGGATAATAAGATAAATAATAAACAAAAGTAAAGTGTTATAAATACCATAAAGCCAATAAAATTTTGCACTTAATATTGACATATTGTCCTTATGTTTTTGATAAGTAAATACTCCATCCCTCATATGTACATTAGTATGCTATCTATATAAGATGACAAATTTGTATAGAAAAAGCAAAATTATCTTAATTTTATTTGTTAGTTTATCTTGTACATATTTCTCCAAGGATTAAGTCGGACTATGGGACTGGACCATTCATTGCGAATATATACATATCTCTATCACTTTGGTGGGTTCCAAAGTCATTAAGAGAATACCTATTCAGGTAAAATAGTGCTTAGATAATGAATCTTCCGTGAGAAAGGTTGGAAGAGGCTATCGATGTGTGACCTGTGACCTCTCATAAATGCAATCATTAACAAGCAACATTTTTTTGTGCTAAAAAAAACAAAATCATCATATAAGTAATTAAGAAATGTTAATCATATAAATCTAATAAAATTTCAGTATTTTCTTCTTAGTAGTTTCCTAATATATTTGTCTAAAAAGGAGTGTGTATAGAGTGGCCTTGAATTGGTCAAGTACATGAAATGCCACTCCATTTGCATGTGACGTCGAGCAAGAAAGTCCATGTCCATTAAGTTGTTCGTCTTATTATATATCGTGCTAAACATTATCTTCGACCTCTCTTTATCTATCTCTCTTTCTCATGAAAATATGAGTGAGAGAGAGGATGATGGGCAAGACATCGATTTTTGTCATTAATCTTCTAGCAGTAATAGGTGTTTATAAGATAGGCACGTGGACTTTGATGTTTATACATTAAATCAAATATTAGTTTAATATTATTTAATAATTCTTTTTCTTCATGGTCTATGATTGCCTTTATTTCTTATGTCCCTTAAGCTTTTTGAAAATTTATATCTCTGCTTATGAATTTACATTACACCTTGATGCTTTATTTCAAGAATTTACTTGCAAATTCATTGCATAAATCTACAAGGAGAATAGACACAATCAAACATACTGTAATAAAAAAAAATTAGAAAAATTGAGTGCAATTAATGATTTTAACATCAAATAAGTGAATTTGAAAAAGAAAATAAAATAAATATTAGTTTAATTTTATTTAATACCCTTTTATTCTGACATCCATTAATGCACTTATTTTTGTAACACAAATCTATTCTTTGTATCTTTACATGTGTAATAAAGTTATTACTTAATAGCTTTACTTTTCCTCTCAAAACTTTAGGAAAACATCAAATTTGATTGTACTATTCATAATTTTTTTAAATATTTTGACTTAATTACTTAACTTAAATTGTTAAACTGCTAATTCATGAAAACATCAAATTATATGTGTCAAAGAAATTGCTTACCATGGGAAAGGAAAGACTTGATTGTTCAACATAATTAAAAAAAAACAAACAAAATAATAAAAAAAAAAGAAAGAAAGGAAACAGTGGGAATTGGTAATACGAAAAATGAGGTAACCTGTTTTGTCTTCAGAAAAACAAAAAAAAAAAAAAATCTAAAGTCCACACTTAAAGAGCTAAAAGACCAAAAATAAAATTTAGACATAAGAGAAGTTTTGAAGCACACATACTTTTAAAATGATTCGTGCTCATATTAGACACATGTATCAGATATGATATTTATTTGATATATCTCATATAAATCAAAATGTGTCTAATAAAAAAATACAAATAAAAAAAATCAAGCATAAATGTTGACCACATTTAAGACACATGATAAACACTTGTTATATACATATCAAATATTTTTAATATATATGTCAAATGCTTCTAGTTAATGTATCTGAAAGGTAAGACAAATAATAATTAATCAATAAATATATTTTTTCAAGTAATTATACTACACACTTTCATTTATATTTTTTAAATTATTATGTTACTTTTAGCTATAATAAATTCTTTTAAAGTTCTTAACAAAAATACAATTTACAACATAAAATAACATAGTAATTTTTGTAAATTATGTGTTGAAAAAATTTTAAATTTATTTATAATATTTATATATAAATGTGTATTATATTTAATATATATCTTACTATAGTACTTATCTCTTAATTTTAATCTTTTAACTTTTTAAGAGTACATGTGTTTTTATCTTTGTGTCAATATGTATCAATGTTTATGCCTATTTATTATAGCGAAAGAGGCAAGGAAAATGGAACATTTCTATAATTTTTGAGTTAACTAATGTTTCATAATTAAATATTATGATCAATATATTATTATTAAAATATAAGTATGCATTTCTCATTAAAAGCTTTTTGGTTTCATGATTGGCTATAAGTGTCATTTTCACATGTTGTATGTTTGCATATGTTTCAATGCTATCAACAGCATGCCTCTATGCCTTTCATAGCTGCCTATAAATTCGACCGTTCAAGTTAAGGATCTTCATCTTTAACAACATATCACCTCCATCACACTCATAGAGGTAGATATACAATACCTATGACATAGGTACAATGTCTTAATTGTTTTTGAGAGGAAGAGATTCTAATAAGGTATCTAATTTGGTGCAAGTGCACCTATACATAATTTTATACTGCAGGTGCAAGCTAATGCGGAAACTATCATCAAGCTAGGGCCATTATTGTCCAAGGCGCAAGTAAGGCAATCAAAATCCTTAATTATGGTAGCTTTAGTGGTACTGGTGCTCCTTTTTAGGTGATGAAGGTAGTATCATATAGAATTCTCATCCTTAGCATAATGTTAAGGTGTTTTTAACTTGATCTTTGCACTTAATTTACTACTTTTTTAGACTTCACCACATTATGAGAGCCTTATGAGTGGAACCTTGTTATCCTTTTCTACAAAACCCACTCAAAGATGGATTCATACTCTAATAAGTGTATTCTATTATGCATCACGCCCTAGTTTCAAAGTACATGAAAATATATGTAAGTTTATATTGTCAAAATTAAAAAAAAAAAAAGAAACATTGGTGAAATACTTATGTGATGTCATTTACTTGATTTTGAAAATATATAAGTATTTGATTCAAATTCTAATTTTTTATATAAAATTTAAATATTTGACATTAACTCAATAGTTAGTTTGTAATTTTTCTTAGTATTCTAATAAAATTATAATTTAAATATGTATTTGATTTACTCAATATATTCAATTATGACCTAATTATATTATAATTTATTTAATTTATATTGATAATTTTTTATATATGTTTAAAATCCACATAATACAAATATCTAAGGTTAAAGAAAATAAAAGAAAAAAAGGAATATAATTTTTAAAAGAATAATTTTAAATTCCTTTTTTTAAAGAGAAAAAATTTATAAATTTAACTTTTTTTTATACAAAAACCCATAATTGAATTCTTATTACAGGCTTTTTGGATTTTATATTACCTTAACTTTTTCATCATTAATCTCAATATCCCTAGCAATCACAATATTATAAAAAAAAAAGATATAATTAGTACAATATTTCTTAAAGTTAGTATATAAGTTTTTAAAATGTAAAATACATAAAACAAAATATAAATGAGAAAAATGCTTATCTAAATTTTTTATATAAATCAAAATATCATCTAAATATACAACCATAAATTTACTAATGAATGAACGAAAAAAATAATTCATTAATTATATAAAAATATTCTATGTATTAGTGAGATCAAATGATATAACAAGTCATATATACAAACTATATTTAGTTTTGACAGTTGTTTTTCACTTGTCTCCCTCTCTTATCTTAATTTGACAACATCCACCTTTCAAATCAAATTTAGAAAACACACATGAACTATACAATTCATCTAATTTGTCATCTAATTTAGGTATATGGTGACGATACTTTATAAAGATTTTGTTGACTACTTTACAATTAATGCACATTCCCTAAGTCTCATCCTTCTTAGATACAAGTAATACTAGAACTACACATGAAGTCATGTTCTCCCTTACATATCCCTTTGTCATAAGCTCTTCAACTTGCCTTTAAAGCTTCCATATCTCCTCAATATTACTTTATAGGTCATTTAGTTTATGATTATTGCATTAGAGATGAATTCAATATGATGTTCTATTCCTCCTAAAGGTAGCAAACCACTTAATTCATTAAGAAAAACATTACCAAATTCTTTCAAAAGAGAAACAATAACATTAGGCCAAAAGGCATTAAATTCGTCAATACTAAAATAAGCCTCATATAAAAGTGTAATCATAAGTTATTTTAAATAGAAAGCTCTTTTAACATCACTTTATTTTGCATATAAACTTCAATTTTTCTCCCTAATCCTCTTATTTCTTTTCTCTTAGTCTTATCTTCTTTCACTCCTTTATTTCCTTTTTGTCTCCTCTTGGTCTCAATTTATTTCTTTTTTCTTATTCTATTTTTCTCATTTTTAATCCTCAATTGATGTTCATAAACTTTCCAAGATATTAAAGATACAAGAGTAACAAGTTTATCATTTATTATAATAAAGTACCTTTTCTTAAACCCATCATGTATTACATACTAATTACGTTACCATGGTCTTCCCAACAAAATATACCCAACATGCATGATACCTAATATCAAATAGTACTAATAGTTACTTATTTATTTTAACCTCTTTACATTTATTTAACCATTGGAGTTTATATAGCCTAAGGTGTTTTGTGGTATATAAATTAAACTTTTCAACCAGAGTAGTACTAGCTACATTTGTACAATTACTCCTATCAATTATCATACCAAATATCTTATTTTTGATGTAGAATTGTGTATGGAAAATATTATTTCTCTGCACTTTATCATATTCCTTAAATTGTGCACTTAATGCTTATTTTGTCACTAACATATCTCACTTCACTAGGTACTCCTCTCCATGACTTGCATACTCTAATGGTGGCATGGAGTCAACATTGGACTCACTTTTGGTTTGAATATTACCATTACATTGCAACTCTATGGTATACTTATTTGGACACTAAGATGAAATGTCCTCTTCTTAGACACTTAAAATATTTAATATTTTTACTTTTACTACATTGAAAATTAGAATTATCTTTCTATTAAAACTTTTAACATCTTTATTTTTAGTAGATTGAAAATTAGAAATACTTTTCTCCTTACTAGGACTCACTTCCTTACTCCTGTAAGATTTGACCTTTTGTGTGTAATCAGACTACTCCTTCCTTTTGCTTTAATTCAATTTCTAAGATGAAGTCTCAAGGTCTAACTCGTGTAGAACCCTTCTATTTGAGTTACCTTTCAACTTTCATTGTCATATGCATTATGTCCTTTAACTTTATCTAATATTACAATTCAATAACATTAGTAATATCTCTATTTATCTTTTACAAGAATTGAGTTATGGTTACTTTTTTATCCTTCTCCATATTAGCCTAAATTATGATAATCTCCATCTTTTTATGGCAGTCCTCTATACTCTCAGTGCTTTAAATGAGCCCTTGTAGCCTTTAGTACACATCCTTATAATAATGAGTAGGGATGAACCTCTTCCTTATAATACCCTTCATTTGGTCCTATACATCACTAGGCTACTCTTTCTTCTAATCAAAATAAGTTGATCTCACTAAATAACAATATAATCAATAAACTTAATAGAAGCAAGATTAATGTTTTTCTTTTTAGAATAGTTATGGCAATTAAAGATTAACTCAATCTTTTTTTCATATTCTAAGTAGTCTTTAGGATTGTCTTTTCCCTTGAAACAAAGGAATTTTCATTTTTAATGTTGCTGAAATCACAATTTTAAATGTCTCGTCTCTTAAAATCTCTTTGATCATTTCTATTATTAGCAATTTTGACCAAAGGAGCTAGATCATGAAATTCATCATCTTATACATCATCTTCATGGCAACAATCTTGTCTCTCTTGCCTTATTGCATTAGTGACCTTATGGCCTTTATGCCTCATTTGTAACTCTATTATTGTATTGGCTTACTCTTTTATCTTATCCCTTCTATCCTCAAATCTTGTGCTCATGTGCTCAAATTGTTGTTGTATAGTTTTCATTATAAATAATACATCACTAACTCCTTTCTTGGCTACACCTTTATCTTTAAAAGACATAATGTTAATTTTGCACAAAATGGCTATAATACCTCACAAAACACTCCCTCATGTATTTCAATTAAAAATGATATCACGCACCTTTGTGTTTACACTATTTAAAACTTTTTCTTAATATGTGTTTACACTTTTACCTTTTATCACTTAAATTTCCCCTCTCAGCTCTTTAAAAAACTAAATAAAGTAAATCAAGAAGATTAATCTTGAATGAACTCATAGTTTTTTAGGAATTACCATAAAAACTCTTATAATCACTTGACACACATGCTCATTTAGTATACTTATACAATTAATAACATTTTGGTCTGCATTAAGGTATATTTTGTTGTCCTTTGAGTTTGAACTAGTTTTTTTGGCCCAAATTTCTTTAATTAGCCCCTTTAAGTGCCTTTTTCATCTTTTTAGCTCTTAAACATGTCATTAATTTGTATTGAATGCTCACTGAATATTTCCATAAGCCTTATCACCAAGCTTCAATTTTTATGATAAAATTGTGTGGTTAAAACACAAATTACCATTTCCAGAGACCTATAACCATCCTCCTCAAAAAAGTAAGATTAAAAGGCAAAACACAATGGAATGTGTTGTTCTTAAGATTCAAGTACCTCAATTGCTTCATTTCTACCAAAAATTATTGAATTGTCCCATTGAATTGATTTGAACTAAGATGAATATGAACTAAGCCAAGAATCACTAACATTTAGCTAAAGATCAACTCAAATAGTGAATTAGACTTCAAAGATATATTCTCTAGCGAATCTAGGGCATTAAAGTTTGTAAAAACTTCACCAATAAGAGAGTTATAGGAAAGATGAAGTGTTTAAAGCTTTTCCAAGACATCAATGGAACTGATTATGGTTTCTTTGAGCTTATTACTTGAAAAATCCATATGGGTAAGATTAAAATGAAGATGTCTTGGTATATAGCTAGTGACATTAGAATTAGAGATAGTGACAGACTTAAGCTTATGTATATTTCCAAGAACTACATAAAAATCCCTAACATTAATAAGCATATTAGCTAAGGTGAGATTAACAAGATTGACAAAGTGAGAGAACAAGACATTAGTGAGGTGCTTAAGAGAGCTAATGCAAATGAATGATTGGAGAGCCAAGGCAAGATTTGAAGGGAAACCAATAAAGGACATATGGCAGATGGTGAAAGAGAGGGATTGGAGAGTGGAAAAAGACTTGGGGATAGTGTAAAAAAGAGAGATAAAGAGAGGTCAAAGGAACAATTGGAGAGGTGGAGGGGGATGAGGCAACAAAAAGGAGTTAAGGAGTCATAAAGGGTAGAGTTATAAAGAGAGGGATGTATGCAAGGGTCCTTAGTAGTAGGGATTTTAAGAGATTGGATATTTGTTTGTTGCTTGGGGGTTTAAAGTGGAGTGAATGACAAGGAATGGTCTAGTGGTAAGTGGAGTAAGAGAAGATGTTGGGGAAGGAAAGGATGGGACATTTTTGGTGCTAGGCTTGGTTATGGAGAGGAGCAAAAGAAAGAAGAAGAGGAAGAAGGAGACAATAAGGCAAAGTGGTAGCCTTGGCAATGTTAGTAGTGGTGATGAAATTTTGCACAAAGAGAGAGCGAGAAAGAGAGAGATCAAAGAGTGAAGTGAACTACTTTAGAAAAGTGTTTGAGCTATATAGGTATGTAGTGTAATGTTGTTTTGAGTTTAGGAAATGAAACTGAGACAATGGATTAGATTTTTTGAAAGGGTAGACTCATTAATTTAATATAAAATATTTTATTTAATAAAAAAATTAATTTATTTTATAAAATAATAAAAATTAATTAAGCATATTTAAGTTTATTATTTTTTAGTCCATTTGAAATTTCTCTTTCCTTTTGGTAAGAATGACTTATAGTGATTTAAGTACCTTTATGACCTTGGAACTTTAAGTTATTTTTATTACTTTTACAAATTAGTTTATTTCCTGTGGCTTCACTAACTCAAAATAAGAGAATGACATCCAATTAGAACCTAAATGGAAGAAATTGACTAGAGTTGCAAATGTGTGCATTATGCTAAGGACAATAATGTTAGCAACTACTTAACTTTGAACTCGATTCTAGCTTTATTAAATCACTTTTCTTCTTTTAAAGTCACAAGAACAAGCATCAAGTTTCATTGGGTTAAAAATTCAAAAAGATTAATAAAGGCAAATTAGTCATAATTAATTTTAATATAGTGGATCATCTAAAAGGGTTTAAAATCTTAAACATTGTTGAAGCTTAGAAGAGCTAGGTGGCTTCTAACTCTTCTGCTTTCAGTTATTGTTTTCCTTTGGGCCAACTTATCTAAGTACTTTGCTTTATCATTTTTGAAATCCTATGAACCCTTTACATTTTTCAAATGACATATGTTAGTATTAGATATATGTGTTAAATATGATATTTGTTTGACACTTTTTTTAAAGAGTGTTGGATAGTTTAAATGGTGTTTGAAAAAAGAATAAAAAAATAAAACTAATTTAGATAAATTTGTCAAATAATTCTAATTTATGTGTTAAATATTTTTAATACACTTGTCAAATACCTTTAATATGTTTATTAGATATTAAAGTGTTAGATATATATTATACAATTGATTTTAAAATTTTTAAAATTGTCGGGTATAATAATTTTTTTAATAAATATATTAACAAATAGTGTAATGATAAAAAATAAATATTTTTTACCTTATCAATTATATTTAATTGCTTTAAGATATGATTTTTTAAATATTATGTTACATCTTATGTAATATATTTACACTAGCAACTATATCTTTACACTGATACTCCTCATTAGAAATGATGATTCTTGAAATTACAAACTATTATGAACATGGTAAAAAGCATCTTCTACTTCAATGATTTCTCGATATGAGGGAAGCATATTCCTAATTGTGTTTTGACAAAATCTTAATAGACTAGCAAAAAACTTAATGTAATTAAGAAATCTATGGCTATACACGTTTATATAATTGCTAGTGGATCTAAAATCCTATGTTAATAGGAGTAAAGGGAATGCCTAAAAAAATTTTTTTTTGGTATGCTTCAATATTTTCACAAACATGAGACAGTTAGGTAGAAAATGACTAGAAGCTATAGTTTTCCTTTATGAAACAATTGTATATAAACTAATAAATGAAATTTGATGATACAATTATAATTAGTTAAATGTCTAAGTGCCAAATAAAGTAATTTGGTAATTGTAAACCATAAGAGGGTATATTATACCCCCCCAAGCCAATGATTATTCATATCTTGTAATTTGCAAAGATAGAAAATGAAAAAAAAAAATGTCAAGGGTTTCGAAGAAGAGACATCAATTTCATATCAATAATTAAATTTATGGCAATTCACACATAAGCAATTAAAAAAAATGATTCTTTGTCTAATTTATATGGATTACATTAATTTGAAGCTTAACAACACTATATAATTTATTTCCTAGTCTTAAAAATTTTAATGTTTCTTCTTTGTATTAGCATTAGTTGTTTGAATATTGGTGTATCTTCTTGCAAATTAACTTATAATACCTTTGATTTAGATGTAAATTCATAACAAATTTCTTTGTCAGTAATAGTTGTAACTATTTCTTATGAGTTCACACTAAAAGATAAATTTGCATAAAAAATGTGCTCATAGGATTAATACTTGATTTAAATCTTTTATTAAAATAAAAATACTTTTAAAGTTTATTCTTCCTTTACATATCTAAGCATCAAATTATAATATTTTGTTGGTATAATTTCCTCTTATAGACAATTATCATCAACATTTGAGTCAATTCAAGCAATTAAAGTTATATAGTACTCATAGTTTATTACTAAATCTATTTTTGTATTCTATTTTAGAATTTTATCTTACTTATAACATTTAAAAATTATATTTGAAAAGCTTTAGTATCAAATTCCAAGGTTTGTACTTTTCCTTTAATTTGCAATGACTTTTACAATGCCTTAAATGTCTACCCTTATAACAAATAATGTTTTTTTTTTTTTGTAGTTTGAGTTGCTCTTTTTTATTTTGTCTAAACATATTAGGTTTATTAGATTTATGAAAGGATTTATCAAGTATGTTGTTATACCTTTTCTTTTGAGATTTTCTAAAATTTTTATTTTTCATCTTCCTTATCTTTAAAGGTATCAATACTATTTCATAATCATATTGAGAACAAAATGATTCTAACTCTTTTCTACTTATATGTAATTCATTTTCTCTTTTAATTTTAATTTAGTACAAAATTACAAACCTTCATTATTTATATATGTAATAATTTCTGCCTATATTAATAAATTATAAAGTATATTCTCATCATAAAAATTTATAATTCTTAATATAACCTTTTTAGTAAACAATTTAGTAATTCAACAATGAATTTTTTTTTTTTTCAAAATGAGTAATAATAGTACGTCCTAACAAAACCTTAGGTTGAAAATATATCTTTGTACCATATAAAGTATTGCATAAACATGCAAATTAAATCCAAAAATATTTCTAAGGATTTTTTTTTTAAATCAATTTAATCTTTAATAAAGTGTTCAAAGATGGTATAAAGTAAAGTACCATTAGCATTCCCTTTAATTTGTTTTATTTGCACATTAGATGTTCCTTTTATAATTATACGACTAGCAACTTGTTTAGGTGCATTTTATGCTTTTTTTATTTCTTTCATTATCTATTAAATAATTATCTTACCATCCTTTTAATATACCAATAAATTTGATTAGTAAATTATTAGCTATAATTTTATTCAAGTTTTCTCTAACTTAATATACAATGGCTGCCATTGTCATTTATTGTAAAATATTATTAATATTTTGTTCATTGAATCCATTTATATTCCATTCATATACATTACTCTCACCAAAACTCATAGATATCATTCTTCACTAGCTACATCAACAAATGATGGTTTATCATAAAAGTGTTTTAATCTTTTGTTTATGAAATTGCCTTTTATTATTGTCTTTCATTTATAATTAAGTCTTCTTCAAATTATTGTAATTTTTCTATTTCCTAATACGTTTCATTATCCTTTGTTAAAATATGTAATTTCATTTTTTAAATTTCATCTTCACTTTTAATTTTTAAGGCTTTTATGTTTTTAATATTTTGTAGAAGATCATTAGACTATATACCTAATTTTATTCAATTGTCTATTAGTATCTCTAATTATGTAAATAAAGGTGTTGTTCCCACAGCCTTGTATGGGTTGTAATTGTTGTCAACTAGGG
>JAHOYR010000004.1:4263597-4293134 GCA_023213295.1 Bruguiera hainesii
TCGGAAACTTCATTTTTTTTTTCTACTAAAAAATATTAGATATGTAATTAAAATAATAAAATGGACAAAAAAAGTACAATAAATTTTAAAAATATTCAATAAAATTTTATTACATATTTTTTTATTGTTAGTTGTATATTTCATTAAATTGGTTGTACATATAGTGATTTTTTTGATAAAAAAAACTAAATATTTGTAAATAAAAAGCTAACATCATCATTGACGTCAATTGCGTTTAATCTCGGTCTCAAATCTGCCTCTGTCTAACGGCACTCATAATAAAATTTGAATTTTCAAATTTTAATACATTATATATAATCCAATCTCAAAGAATTTTTGTTTAATAGAACGGCACTATTTGGAAGTTTCAAAGATGTTGATGGTGGGCCCAAGCAGCAGCACTCTGACACCAACTATTATTAATTATGGATTTATTTTGTCCTACCGTAAGATTTCTTCTTGATCTGGTGTATATTAGATCCTTTAACTTCCTATTTATGTACATTTATTAGTATTTATTATATAATTAATTCTAATATATTTTCTTTTTCTAGGAGACTTCTATATTTATAATATTATTATTCTCTAGGAGGTATTTATATTCAACATATTATCTATCCCTAGATATAAAGGACTTTGATATTCTCCCTTATCTAATTAGGTGATGCCCTCGTTTCTTTTTTAGTATGATAGGTGTCAATTTCCTTTTTAAATTACCAAAGAGTTTTTGTAAATTCCTAACTAGTTTTGTTTTTTAGAAGATCCTTGGATAAAGTATTCACGCTTCAACATACAATACTATTTTTATATAACTTGATCTAATATTATGAATTTGACTTTTTAGTCATATGAAACTTTTGATCTAAGTGGTACTCACTGTGACTACCTTGATCAGGATCTTCTTCATTTATATAGTAAGATTTAAGTATATTAACATAAAAAATTAGATATACTTTTAATTTTAGTGGTAGTTCCAACTTGTATATGACCTTCCCTTACTTGTTGTATTGCTCAAAATGACCTTTTATAGTGACAAATCAAACACTTGTGTACATTCTTATACTGAAAAATGACATGTAGTTTGGCTAACACTAAGTTCCTGACTTAAAACTTTACATGTCATTACTTTTTATCGATCCACTTTTTTATGCGTTTAAAGGTTTTACATAAATATACTCTTATTAAGTTCGCTTATTTTTTCTAATTCTTAACAAACTTATATGCAAATAGACTATTTTCCTATAATTCAATACAATCATATTTAGAATTTGTAGTTATTGGTCATTCACGATTTCGAATAGTCATTCACGATTTGGAATAGATTCTGGTCAGTAGACTCATTTTGCTATAAGTTGTAGGAGAATTGAGATATATCGATCAACTTTGCCTAATTTATTTGCCTAATTTATCTGCATTGTACTTATATAGTGCCGAAAATAAAACCCTAAGAGTATATTGACCCATTTGGTTTAACCACCTGTTTGTGGTGTAGACGAGACCCAAATTGGGCGGAAATAGCTGGAAGTGCCGCGTCCAAGACTTTAGATACCGGCGTTGAACGAGACATACGTTGGATGGAAAGCAAGTACGTTTTGCGTTTTTTTTATTTATTATTATTTTAAAAAAGGTAATACCCACTCAATTTCCAGCGACAAAAATTTCTACGGAATAATTTCTACACACTAAATTTCCATAAACTTTCTTACCACCATCGTTAAAATTGAAAAAAAAAAAAAAAACAGAGAGGACGCGAAGTTTCCACCCACGAAGTTTCCTGCGCGCTGGATCTCACACCATAAATCCTTGGTTGACCAAAAGTCTTTTTTTGCTTGTCGACTCCACTTAAAAAATATATAAATATATATATATATATACTAAATAAATCCTTGGTTGACCAAAAGTCTTTTTTGCTTGTCGACCCCACTTGAAATATATATATATATATATATATCCATTAACTTTCCTGCCAATTTCGTAAAATATTTTTTTGCTCTTTTTCGCTAAAAAAGTCAGGTCAAAAGTTACTAATTGATTAGGTGATGACAAAAGGCATAGTGAGCCAATCTCGCAGCACTTATAGGATATAAAGAGAAAAAGGTAATTAGTTGTCTTTACGGGCTTCTCATTTAAATTAAATATATCATTTAGTAAAATACGTAAATTTGAGAAAATAGTTTTTTTTTTTTACTTCAAGAAAATAAAAAGGGTAATTTAGAAATAACTTTTTTAGAAAAAAATGTGAATTTAGAAGAAAAATTTTATCTTTTCTAATAAAATAAAAAAGAAAATTTACTAGTAAGTTTTTTTCTTTTTTTTTGTTTTCTTTTTCAATTGTAAATTTATGAGAAATCACCATATAAATAAACTAATATTTTCTCTTAATTTTAGCCATATATATATATATATTAGGTTGAGGCATTGCATGAGTTGTAGATATCTAATAAAAAATATTAAAATAATAATATTTAAATTATATTTTTAATAATAATTAATTAAATTAATTTTTTTAAGTTAGATTTGAAAAAAAGAATTAAGTAATGTTGAAATTGATTTTATTATTACAAATGAATAATAAATTTAATTTAGACTTATGTTAGAAAAATTGAATAAAATTAAAATTAAATAATTGACTAAAATGTGAAATGAATTTTATTATTACATTTTTATCGTAACTAAATTTATAATAAAAATTTTAATTAATAATATTACTATAATTAACTATAAGTACTAATTTTACAAAATATTTGTTGAAATTAAAACATTAATATCTAAAATTAAATAATATAGTTGAAAAAAATTAAAAAAATAATAATATAAGTCAAACATATTTTATTTTATAAAATAAAAAAGGTAGTTGATTGTATGTTAAAATATTAATCTATTAAAATATTATGAAAAATAACAAACTAATTATTAAATTAATGTCAAATATTAAGAACTATAAAAGGTTACTAAAAAATTCTAAAATTAAGTAAACATCATCATGTAGATGTTTTTTACTAAAAAATTTGCCCAAAATTGTTAGATTTTATTTTAGAGTAATGCATGGTTTAATAAACATTTTATAAGTTAAGTAACAATTAAAATAATAACTTTAACTATCATTTTATTAGTCATAAAGTTAATTAAGAATGAATAAAAAAGAAATTGTGAGTTTATACCACACCTTTTTGTGGAATTCAATGACATAAAATAATTATCCAAAAAAAATAATATAAAGTGTAAGAATGTGAATTACAAAATTTTATATTTTTAAGGAGATGAACTCAAGATACAGTTATAATTAAAATTATAGATCAAAGAATTTGAAAGCTTATCATCATCCTCTTTTATGTTTATAAAAGAGGAGCTTATGACTAAAACTTTTGCATCAAGTTTAGTATGATCTAGACCCTTAATAAGTATTTATAAAGATTTAGATAAAAATGACTTAAATTATTAATAATTCCTTTTTTTTAGAAAAAAAGTTTGAGAGTAATTTTGTTCTCGTGCTAGAGAAAATAAAAGGAGATATTAGAAATAGTTTTTTTTTTCTCTCTCTCTTTAAAAAAAATAAAGAGAGGAGCTTGTGATCAAAAATTTTTTATTAGATTTAGTATGATATTGGCTATTAACGAGTATTTATAAAAACTTAAACCAAAATAACATAAATTTTTAATAATTTGTTTTCCTTTTTGAGAAAAAAGAAAATTTGAGAATAATAATTTTTTAATAAAAACTAGAATAATTTGAGATAATTTTTTTTTTGCTTTTCAAGAACACACAAAAAAAAAAAAAATCTTCTCTTTCCTTTTACTTTCCTTAATTAGGAGAAGTCATTTCATAAGAAAAATCAATAAGGTGGCAAAATGAGAGCAACTAAGACTTTCTCTTATTTTTGGAAATATTAATATACATATAGATAAATATAAATTTATGAGTGCACAAAAGAGCTTATTATATATATCTACATTATAATTTTCAACAAAAATGTATTGTAACCATTTATATTCATTAAGGTCATATGAATACAATCAGTTTAACGCATCTTATATTTAAGTCTAAATATTACATTATTGTAAATGTACATTTTTAGTATCTTAATATGTAATTGAAGTTAACCATGAAAAATAAAAATATATATTTAGCTATAACATGTTAAATCGATGATGTTTATAATAAAGTTCATTTATAAATCATAAAAAAAATTCTATAACATAGTACTAATACATTGCCATGTTTGTATTACAAAAAGAAGATATATTATATACAATACAAATAAAACTATCATATAAGAATTGTATCATAAGTTAAATAATAAAAAAAATGTGTTCTTAAATGGGAGTTGTAGAGGAAAAGTAAAAGGAAAGAATCTCGTTAGTGTCAAAAATCAAGAAGGCAATGAATTTAGGAATGAGATGAAAATATCAAATTCTTTCACTTGATAGCCACGCAAATGAGGTAACATTATTACCTTGCTTGTATTAAGTCTAACAAAGGATGCTTCTCTAAATCCCACCAAATTTAGGTAAAAAGGAAAAGATACTTTAAAATTCTTTATGATAAAGATGAAAAATTCAAGCAAATCATTTCTAAGCTAGGTAAACTTAGCCCCGATTCTACTATATCTCTTGAACTGCCTTTAATGGTTGAAGAAATCAAAGAAGCAAGATGGAGTTGTGAAGATAACAAGTTGCATTAAGAATATTTCAAAAGTTCTCATTAATAGAAATTAATAGTGGAGAATCAAAGTGGTTTTGTTAATGATTGGCAAATACTTAATGGTGTCTTAATTACTTGAGAGTTAATTGATTCCATTAAAAGGATAAGGCAATCATTGGTCTTTTTAAAGCTTGATTTTCAGAAAACTTTTGCTTGTGTTTATTGATGATTTCTAAATTTTGTCCTAACTAAAACATATTTTGGAGCTAAATGACAATTTTGGATTAGATGGTGCATATCAACAATCAAGTAGCAATTATTGTGTATGACTCATCAACAAATGGAGTTGTTTTGGAGAGAAGCCTCAAGCAACTTGATCTTCTATCATTTTTTCTTTTAATCATAACTTTTGAAGGCCTAAATATATTCATGAAAAGAGTAACTGAATTTGGTATTATTTATAGTCCCCTTTTTGGCACCTTAGGGTTCTTGTCCACTCATTTGCAATTTGCAAATGATGCCATTATTTTCTATCATGCAAACTTTAATAATCATCTTATCATTAAGAAGTGCTTTGAAATGATTTCAAGTATGAGAATTAATTTTTATAAAACATCTCTTGTAGGTATTAATGTTGATATTTGTGGCTTGTAGTGTGCATATATATATATATATATATGGGATGCAAAGCAAAGAATCTACCAATTTTGTATCTTGGCTAACCCTTAAGTGCCAATCTAAGTACATTAGTTACTTGGACTCCAATTATTAAAAATATCAAAAACATACTTATTGGATGGAATTATAAGTTGTTATGAATAGGTGAACAACTAACCCTTCTTAAACTTGGGATAAATAATTTGCTTATACATTATCTTTCTCTATTTAAAATGCCAAAAAAGGTTACAAATGCTTTCATGGGGCTACAATGATGATTCTTATAGTTAGGTGTATCAGATCACACACAAAAAAAAAAAAAAGCAAAAGTGAATTTCAAATAAACTATAATATGTGTATAGAGATTTATATTTAAATCAATTTATATTTAAACTATAAGTAGTTCAATTTATTAAGGCATTACTTTATTGAATGAAAAATGCTTTATTCCTCAATTTCATTAGGTTTCAAATAAACTTTATGTACACGAAATTAGTCTTTATTTGCAAATAATGAAAAGGTCTTCCATCAAACCAAAACATTAGATAACATAGTTTTGAAAGAAACTAACTAGAGCTAACTAATCCAATATGTTCAACATGATCCTTATATGACTTAGCTAGCAATCATTTAGTTAGAGAATCAATAATCATAAGTTGAGTACTAATATAATCTATAATAATTGTTTTCTTTTTAATATAGTCTTTAACAACTAAATACTTTGTATCAATATGCTTGTTTTGACTTCTGTTTTTGTTGTTCTTTAAGGAAAACACTACAACTGAATTATCATAAAATGTCATAAGTGGTTTAAAAATGAAATTCATAATATGTAATCTTCTAATGAAATTTTTTAACAATAGAGCTTGTACAACAATTTTCATGGCAAGTTATGAATTTCACTTTTATAATGGAATAAGTAATAATGGTTTGCTCAATACTTCTCCAAAATATAGCACCTCCAGTAAACATAAAAATATATCCATTAGTAGACTTTCTACTGTTTATAAAACCAGTGAAATCAATATTAAAATACCTAATCATATCCAAACATTTAGTATATTTATATGTAACTCTATGGTCTTTAGTTCTTTGTAGATACCATATAACCTTTTTAGCAACTTTATAATGATCTTGTTACTTTGATATCTTTTTAACATTGTTACTACAAATGCAATATCAAGTATAATATAGACCTACATTTACATAAGACTACTAATTGCAAATGCATATGTTATGCACTTCATCTCTTTTTGTTCCAAGTCATTCTAAGGACATTAAGGGAGACTAAATTTGTCCCATTTAACTATAGGTACTATAATAAAAAAAAAATAACTTGTTATCCTAAATCTCTCTGATACTTTTTCAATATATGCCTTCTGAAATAATCCTAACATCCATTGGGATCTATTTCTATAAATTTCTATACAAATGACATATAAAACTTTGCCCATGTCCTTTATTTTAAGGTTTTGAGAGATAAAATTTCCTAGTTTCATGTAGCAACCTCAAATCATTAAATGCATGTAAAATATCTTCCAAATGTTAGATTAAAATAATGTACTTACTCCTACTAACATTAAGGTCTATATATTGATCCATAATATTCTCTTTAAAGTCATATAAGATTATGATATTATGAAATTTAATATACCATTATTAGGAGGATTGCTTAAACTCATATATCGATTTCTTAAACTTGCATACTAGGTGATTTCCTTTATTAATAGTGAAATCTTGAGGCTAACTCATTTATACTTCTTGCTCACGATTCCTATTCAAGAAAGTTATTTTTACAATTTATTTGATGTAGCTTTAAGTCAAAATGCCACTAAAGTCATGATTACTTTGAATGAATCCTATTTTGATACTAGAGAGAAGGTTTCACGATGGTTAATGCTCTTCTTTTGACTTAAACCTTCAACTACAAGTCTAACCTTGTAACATTCAACATTACTAAATGAATTCCTTTTAGTTTTATAAACCTATTAGTAGCTTATAACTACAACTCCTTTCATTAATTCAATAAGATTCCAAACTTGATTATTTGTCATAAGTTCCATCTCTTTTTTCAAAGTATAATGCCATAATTTAGATTTTTCACATTTCATAACTTGTGAAAATATGTTAGGACCATCTTTGAGATTGGTATCATTCTCTTAAACATATAAAACATAGTCATCAAGAATTACAAATTTTCTTATTCTTAAAGATCTTCTGAGTCCATTATTTTGTGGATTCTCATTTTCTAGTCCACATTACACATATACTTTATTTGCTTGTTTTACATTGGCATTTGGTTTGGAATTAGTTGTTCTTTATTAATAACACTGTATGAATTTTCTTAAACAGCCAAATTTTTATAGGTTATAGGGCACTTAATTGAATTTCAACTTTCCTTAAATTAAACTTTATGAGGAAATTTACTCTTATTAAACTCAAAATCTTTAAGAAATTTTGCATTCATAGCTTTAACAATTCTAGGTGTATTTGAAAGACATTAAAATTCATATCCCTTGGAATTTACTGCAAAGCTAATGAATAATTACTAGTTATCCTTAGATCTAATCTCTTTAATTGAGGATTACAAATCCTTTTTTCACCACGATAACCCTATATATACATATGTTATAACTTAGTTTCCACCCATTTCATAACTTAAAAGGAGTTTTAGGTATAGCCTTTAAGGGAACCTTATTAAAGACATACATTGCAATTTTCAAGACTTCATTCCATAAACTTAATGAGAGATTAGAATTACCTATCATGTTTCTCACCATGTCCATAATTGTCTGATTCCTTTTTTTAGTTACACCATTTTGTGGAGGTGTGTCCAGTGTGGTGTACTATGCAATAATATTATCTTGTTAAAAACTTTGCAAATGGAATTTTTATTTGACTTATGTTCATGTATTTTCTGTAATATTCTCCACCTCTATCAAATTGTACAATTTTAATCCTTTCATCTATTTATTTCTCTACTTCAGCCTTTTAAAAGCATATAATATTTCAATTTTATTAAACAAAAAGTAAAGATCTATAAATCTTGTATAGTTATTAACAATTGAGGTAAAATATCTCTAATCATTAAAACAAGAAGTCAAAAATGGTTCACAGATATCCATATGCATAATCTCAAGATTTTGTAAACTTCTCTTGGCATTTTTAGTGTTTTTGTTAGTTTGCTTTCCTTCTATGCAATCCACACAAGTACCAAAATCTATGATGCCAAGAGTTGTTAAAATTTTGTCATTTACTAGTCTTTTTATTCTCTCAAAAGAGATATAACCCAATCTCTTTTACCATCAGTAATACATCTTTTAATACCAATATTGTCATGTAATGTAACATTGCATCTATGATTGAAGTTTAAATCATATTTATATGAACCATCAACCAAATAACTAGAATCAACAATGTTTTTATTATGTAAAATATTGAAAATAGTGTTCTTAAAGACAAATTTATAACTTATATATGCTAATTTAAAAATAAAAACCAAATTTCTTAAGAACAATGGAACATAAAAGGTGTTTTTCTAGGTCTAACACAAAACTAGATTTTAAAGTTAAATGGTAAGTCCCCATAACTTTAACATGAAAATGAATTTAATTTCCTGAATAGATGCCTTGCTTTTTCCTTTTGCTTCCTTAGGTTTAGAAAAAGCAATATTTTTGTAATCGTCATTTTATCATGCTTCAATATTGTCCTAATTTGTCATGAAAACACTATCCCTTCAAAAGAAAAAGCAAAATGGTCGTTTTATTAGTATCTTACTTGACAATTTTTCTTGTTGGAAAGTGATCTACCTTTGCAACAATAGTGTTTTCATGACAAGTTGGGAAAATATTTTTGCAGTGTTTAGCATTATTCAAAAGGAAATAAATAAATTTTTAGAGAAAGATATAATTAGACCTAATAAATTACCATAGTTATGTTCTACATTCTTAAAGTTTTAGAATAAACTCAATATTTTGTTTTAAATAAAAGAGACTTAATTAAATGATTAACATGAGTGACCATATTTTCTAAATTTGATATGAAATCAAGATTTTGATAAATATAAATAAATGAGAAAGATATATATAAAATTACCTTTAAACATTATGAATAGAATGTTATATCATTTGATCTAAAAAATACACATACTAAAATTTAAAATGTTATAAATGATATATTTAATCCTTATGCAAAATCCATAATAATTTATATAGATGATGTATTAATATTTTTAAAATTTGTAATAGAATATTTTAATAACCTTAAAAAATTTATTAATATTGTTAAAATGAATAGTTTATTATCGTAATTTTTTGAACCAACAAAAAAAAATGATTTTGGTGTCAAAAGTGAATTGGATCAAATACTTTCTCTCATATATTCATTGATGTTGTTACTGTAAGTATGCTTTGTTAGGAACCTCTTATTTCATATTTGAAATCCTATTGGCACTATTTATAAATATTAATATTTTTTTAGCATCCATTACACAAATTTAATATCCAAAAGCATTCACATGGTTATAATAGTTTAAAATAAAAAAAATGTTTTAACTTATTTCAATTCAATCCCAATAATTCTATTTAGTATGAAAAATTTTAAAATACAAGAATTCAATTAAATTATCATTGTAAAATATAATAATGTGATAAAATTAATTATTTTTATCTAAATGAGTGAGAATTAAGTAGAATTTGATTCAATCTATGTTAGCATTTAAAAAAAATTGATTCCATTTATTTATCTATAACAAACTAAACACTAAAACTATAATTGAATTTCTAAATCAATTGAATTAAATTCTACCCAAAGCATTGAATTGAATTAAATTGAATTTTATTAAAAATTAATTGTAAAAAAGATATAAATATAATTCCTCATGCATGTCATGACTAGGAGTACATCTAAATATAGATAAGATTGATAAAAGGTATAATTAGAAATAGAAAAAAGGAAATAATTAGAATGTGATAAGAGAGACCATCACTTTTGTAATTATTAAATCATTATCTTTAGAGGTTCTAATATTACATGTAATTCTATGAATATCCATTTTGAAATTAATACAAAAAGAAAGTTATTATGAATTTCCTGACTATTATTGGACGCCTCATACTACAAATCCAGACTTAATGGTATTAAAGCCTAGAATTTGTATTTGTTTATGGATATTCCATGATGTGCTCTTCGTATCCATCACTTATCGAGTGCAAATATATGTATCCAGGTGGAGTTTGCTTCCGGTGAATATATATCAACAACTGCTGGAGCATATGGGGATTGGCATAATCAAAACGACACCTTATGGCCACAAGGAAGATAATCCAAGTGGGGTCACTACGGACACCGTGAAATTCTCTAGCCCTCCAATGGAGAATGTTGAAATTGCTAGGTTCTTTGCATTTTCTGTTAACTATATTCAGAATATAGGAATTAATATAAGGCCCAAATCATCAACTGATACTCAAAGTTGAAAGTGCTAAATTAAATAGAACAAGAGTCCAAGTCAATAAGCCTATGTTGGTTAAGTATACCACTAAATAAGTACTCTGATGTAATGTGCAAGGAGTAAATTGAAACAAAAGTGTGCTTGTGTTTCGGTCATTATATATTAATATATTAACTATATATATATATATATATATATATATATATTAATTTTAAAGAAAATTTGGTCAAATAAAAAAATTAATATTTAAAAATAAGTAATTTAGTTAAGATAAAGTAATAATAATAATAATATAAGTAAAATATATTTAATTTTATAATGTAAAAAATAGAATTAAATATATATTAAATTTTTAATTTTATTAAAATATTAAAAAAATTATATATTAAATATTAAATTAATATTAAATATTATAAATTATAAAAATTTATTAAAAATTTTAAAATTAAATAAACATGTAAATAATTTTTATTCACAAAATTACTTAAAATTACTGACTTTTTATCAATTTGAATAACAAAATATATATATATATAAATCTCAGTATTTAGACACTCAAGTTTAAAGATGGGTTTAGGATGATACTGGCTCTATATAAAACCCATTATGATCAATATAGTTAGCATACCAATCAAAACCAACGGTTTTAGCATTCTCTGGTAGAACATAATTTGACCCCATCAATATAATTAGCCCTATTATCTCTGCTGCAGTCATAGCCATAAGGCTTATATTGTCCCAAATTCGTGAAAAACATTAGAGATAATGACATCTTTCCACATCCCATCAAGAATATTCGTAGGCTGCATCATCTTTCAGCCGGCCACTGGGTTTGGGTTTTGTTCATTGGCTTAGAGATCCTTGGGCTTACTGTAGTTTATCGGTTTCTTTGCTGGGGTCTGTTGGAGTTTTGTTTATAACTTGATCAAATTTTTTAGTTTGCTAATAAATGAGTAATTGATGATCCATGGAAATCTATTATTCCTAATCACTATATACTAAAAAAATATATATTCCAAAATTATACAAGTTATTATTAAGGCAATCTATGTAGCCGACATCCAAACATCTAATTAGAATCCTCCTACAGAATACTTCTATAGTGATATGCATCCATAATGGAGGCTTTGTTACTTTTAGGAGTAATTCAATTTGAACTTTTTGAAATATCATGTTAAAATTTCATAATTGACAAAAGAAATTAAAAAAAAAAAAGAGAGAGAAAAAAAAGAAGCCATGCAAAACCGTAGTAATAAATATCTCTCATGTGGAAGATGTCCTTGGAAAAATCTATTTGTCAAACAAATAAATCATAACATCGACACATAACAAAATAATATAGGAAATTACAGTACTCACAACAGCCCCACATCAAATAACATTTTTGACACACTATTGCCAAGCTCATTCAAGATAAAAGTAGTCTACAAGAAAACAGTCCCGAAGGAAGCCAACTTTAGTAGCAACAAACTATGACGAATCCATGAAAAGAAATATTTACTAAGCATCACAGAAAGACTTGAAAACGAATTGGGCAAGTTCGTAAGCCAATAGTCATCTACATCATGATGAACTATCCATATCAAGAAAAACGACGGAGAGGGAGCCACAAAAGAAAACCCATCATGCTAAAACAAAACAATTCAAACTTGTCTTGAATAATTGAACCGTTCAATAGAAAAAAAAAAAAAAAAGGAGAATTGTAGCCTACCAATTCATATAATTAACTAATGTGTAACCATTCCCTCACGGATCATACTCCCTAAAGAAATGAGAACCAAAAGTTTCATTTCAATTGCTGGATATTGCTCTATTTTGATTGTATTTATCCTTTTATTGAGCCTGCTACTTCAAGAAAGCACCAATACTCTATGTGGTCATTTACATATTATATTATATACGATATAGACATTTTCATCTTCTCTTTGAACTTCTTCATCTTCTTTGTAATTTTTCAATTTTTTGTAACAGCTGATTTTAAGAAATACCGGGAAATTTAAGTACTAAATCGATATTTTTTTTATCTTTTTTGTGATTGTTCAATTTCTTGTAATTGCTGAAATTGAATAAATTGAGCATGTGAAAGAATCCTTGAAAGAGAGTTAGCAGGTAAGAAGTTAATAATTCAAGAATTGAACCAAAATATATATACAGAAATGTTGAGAAGTGTGCCACTTGACACACCAATGTCATTGGCATACTATATATATATCAAGAATAATTAATAAGCTGGGAAAAAGTGCTTCAAGAAGCCACTGCCTATGCTTTTAAAAACCATCTCCTATGATTGAGTAAATCATTTGTAAAGGAATTGAAATTATTGTCTAAAATTACTATCAATTTCCTTTTTCATGAAATTATTGACTTAGATATAGTTTATAATTAGCTTTTTCATGAAGAAACTAGTATATATCCCTTAAAAAAATTAAATATTTAATTTAAGATTTTAAATTTTAATTCTAATAAAAGGTACAAACTTATATCAACGTAGCTAATGGGCCATTATCTTAAAAGCTGTTAGTCTAGATGACAAAAACGTAACCTTAATTGCTTCTTCTTGAAGGAACCATTATAGAAGCTTAACAAACCCCCCCCTTTTTTTCTTTCAAAGCCTGAAAAATAGTTAGTTTAGATGATAAAACAAATACTTTCTTATGCATATGACATTGCTCAATTAATTCTATGATGATTAAAATCTGCACTTCTTTTTTACCGAAAGACATGGAAAAAATGTGGCTCAAACAAAAATAAAAAAACAGAACAGAAACAAAAA
The DNA here is from genome assembly GCA_023213295.1 of Bruguiera hainesii. Classification (NCBI taxonomy): domain Eukaryota; kingdom Viridiplantae; phylum Streptophyta; class Magnoliopsida; order Malpighiales; family Rhizophoraceae; genus Bruguiera; species Bruguiera hainesii. The sequence goes on from JAHOYR010000004.1 coordinate 4,277,118, forward strand.
CAAAAAGACATGGTAAACGTGGGATTATGAATCATATAGTCCATGGTTCGGTGTCCTATAATAATAAATTCTTGGAGATAGTTGCATATAAACACGACAAATAAACCAATTATATATTAATTAATGGTCACCAACCTTAACTATACATAGTAGCTTTGTCCGTCGATCATCCATTTTCCGCGATATATAGGGAATTATCTAATAAACTACTGTATCTATCCAGGTCCATCTTAAAATGATCGATGCGCAGTCGTCCAGCTTGATCTTATAATAATATATTGGACAGATTTATAGATAAACCTCACAACTAAAATTCAAATAATCTTGCTTTTTGGCCCCTATTATTGACTTTAGTCGCGCAGAAATGTTAGGCGATCCTTATAGCTATAGACTTTACTACCTCAAAAGATGATTATAAGCATCTGAGCTTCGTTTTAGAATCTCATTCAAGTATTGCATTTACCTGACTGAACCGAAAAGATCAACGCCCTTGGAAGGTGACAGCGGCTCTTTTGCAGAGTCGCTAAGTTGTTATGTACCTGTTATAATTGATGCTTTAAGCATATTATCAAGACCTCCCATTTCATCGCTGATGGTTTAGCGGAACAAAGCACTGTTAGATAAATAAATCTCAGTCTATAGTCTTTCTTGCGGCTAATCTCATCTGCTGTAATGTACTTTTATCCTCTTATATTTCCTTAATAAAACTAATCTCATTATATATATATATATATTGTAAGAAGAGAAATGATGAAAATGTTATAAAACTGTTTTTATAAAAATAGAAAAAAATTTAGAGCAATCATCAATTTATGTCATTTAGCATTTTTTTTCGTGCTAATTTTTCTTAGATACTTAAAATTTTATTAGTTGTCCCCAAAACTATGTTTAGGATGTTTTTCTCACTTGATAGTGGGGAAATTCGAGAGAAATCTACAAGACAGAAGACTTTCTAAGAAAGCAAAAACCTTTGTGTGAAAGATATAGTTGACAAGACTGTTCCTCAAAAAAAGAAAAAAACATATAATTGACAAGACATGATAAAGCTGTGGGAAAAAAAACGAAAGAACAAAACAAAACAAGACATTATAAACACGTGCATAAGATGAAGATGAAGCTCAGGTTGCTGGATGCTAGACAAGGAGAATATTTCGGGGTTGAATGCAAAACTTCATTGGCTTTGCAATAGAATAAGCACAATGGCAATTTTTAACGTCGAAAACACACCAAGTAAGTTCTTGCTTAACCAAAATTTGCCATGTACACAATTTCACCTAAATGAAGCTTCTTGGTCCCCTTGATGATGGGGTTTTAAGACAACAGCTTACCAACTTCCTAGCTTAAGTTGGAGCTGATAAGTTGATTAGCATTATTCATTTTTCGTACAAGTTAATATAACTATTTAAAGCTTTTGATTTTTATACTAGCACTATCGGCAGATTTTGTTTATTCCGAACAATGATATACTTGCTGTTCTATAGGAATATTGCGTTTTGGGGAAAAATTTTCCACAAGCTAGCAGAACGAAGGGAGGAAAAGGAGAAGTTGGCATATCATATGGTCAACTGATTGAAAATAGAAAACACATTTCTTATTAGAGAAGAGTGATGCCTAGTTTATTTTGAATAATTTTTCTTACTAATGGATATTATCATCTTTAATTCCATTCAGTTATTGCTTAAAGACAAAAGTAATAAAAAATAATAATTTATAAATATAAAAATTGTATAAATCAATGACATAATAATATTTACAAAAATACTTTATTTATAGAATTGTGCATAAAAATTTAAAAACTAATTTACAATAATTACATAATATTTTAATAATGAAAAGAATTATAGATATTATTTAATTATGATATTAATAAAACCTTATTAAATAATATTAAAATAATATTCAATTTAATGTATAGAAAACAAAACATTTTTTAATTTTAATAATTTTTTATTTATATTTCTTTGGGTGTTTTTATCTTAATGTTGTGAGATAAGTTTACTCGTAAATAAACAGGTAATAATTTAATTGTTTAAATTTTGATCAGTAATTTTGACAATATCTGATATGAGTCAATTCTATTAAATAAAATCAACAAGTAATTTAAAAATGTTACCCTTTTGGAATTTGTCAATTAATTGCTGACATGGACCCAAATATGGCATATAGTTAGCAGCTAATGTATACGTGGAAAAATTTTTTCTCTCCTCGCAATTGACCCTTTTAATTCTTCACTTTCTCTCTCATCAGATTTTCTTTGTTCTTTGAGAGTATAGACCACTTTCTCACTTTTCTCTCTATCTTTAACAAACATCTTTCTCAACCCCACTTATGATCGATCCCTTATCTTTCCAAGGACACATCAAATTATTCTAGGACTATTAAGAAGGGCAACCGTTGCTAAGAATGCAACAATTGAAGAAAGAAGGCGTGCATGACATATTTTGATCTTCCTAATTCTCACATAGGTGTTGTTGTTCCTAATTGTAATTGGAAAGAGTAGTAAATAGTGGGGAGATGTAGGTGGAGCAGAAGAAAGTGTTAGCATTGGAAAAGGGGACCTTTGTTTTGTTCATGGGGGGAAATAAGAAGTAGGTCTTGTTTTGTAGATGTTTAAGTTAGTTTAGGATGGTTTTAACAAGTTTTGGCGGACCTTTTTGTAATTGTAATATGCTTGCAAGGTCCACATTCACATTTTGGTTTTTGTAAAATTTGAACTTTCTTGTGGAAGGTTTATGATTTGTTTCCTATGCAGTGAAACTATTTATTATATTGTGAGTGTTCATTAAAACTTGATTAGCTACAATTACAAGATGTAATTAGGGCAAGAAATAATATAAAAACATGAAAATGGAACAATTTAGGCACCACTGGCAGTTTGCATTCAAATCAAAAGACCATTGTCATATAGATTTTGCATCCTTGGTATACTAAGTTGCAAATTGCTTCCTACAAAAATAAAATCCTTTAGAAGGAATAAGCCCTAACCACCTAGCACAAAAACAAAATGGGACATATGACAAAATCTTCAAACTAAAATAGAACTTCTTGAATCAGTTGTTGATGTTTGACTCTTGAGTGCTAACACCATACATCTGATCTGTTGTAGAAGCTAATCCTTCACATTAATATCCATTCTCATCCACTGGTTCCTTTCATCTAGAAATTGTTGAGGATTGATTATAATAGGACCTTTTTTCAAAGTGGGAACTTGGGCAGTGGCCTTTTGCTCCTTTTGGGTTGCGTAGCATAAATTAAGGAAAAATATAATCGATCAAGTGTAAAATGGCCTACTTGATGACTTTTTTTGTAAGTCAAGATAATACCTCTCTCGAACAACTTACCAATGTGACTATATGCCTCATCATCAATTTTGATCCTTTATATTTTTGGCATGCCCATCTTTATTATCACAAGTGGTAGATAAATTGGGTCTTTGCCAATTTTTTTCTAATAGTGTTGCCCTTGAATAAGATTCATCATCACTAAATATAACTCCAAATACTTCTACTTGTACCACCTATACAAATAATTAATAGGTGCTTTATCCTTTTTTAGAATAGTAGCTATGGTTTGGCAACAAAGTATCCTTGAAACATCTTATACCTTGCAAGAACAACTCCCTTTTTGCAGGTCAACCACATGCCTTATCCGTTTATGAACAACTTCATACCCACTAACTTAATTAAAAAAACTTCACATTCAAAGTTATCTTCTCTTCAATGATTTAGTTTCCTTTTAATTTTGTAACCGAGATCATCCTTCCATTTGTTGTATACATTTTTATTAGTCCTCAATCTTTTCATCACCATCAACTTGATGTCTTCAAGTATTGACACAATACACTTGGTTTTAGCCTCACAATTCTTTTATTAAATGTTTCACATAAAAACACTTCCAGTCAGTTTTGAAGTATGTTCTACACCATTTTTCAAGAGGGTTTTTCAACATCTTTAGATGAGCGTAAGGAGATATCAGCTTCATTTGTAGCATGTTCTGCTGAAAATCTGTTAGGTTTGTGGACTTTGCATATTCCCAAAATAGTTTGGGCAATTCATTCCTTCGATGAATTCTTCTCCATTAAGCAAATATATGTCTTGCACAGTACATGAGCTTCGCTTTGGGGAGATAGTCTCATACTGCTTTCAAGATGCCCTGCAATTCCAAAAATCAATAAACACAATCAAAGGTAAATAAATTAATTTCAATTTACTTCATAAATGAGTTAGTAACTTTGAATTTATTTCACACTTGAGTCCTGAACTTTTCAATTTACTTCATTATTGAGGTGGTAACTTTTAATTTGCTTCATAATTGAGTGGGTAATTTCAATTTAGTTCATACTTGAGACATTAACTTTTAATTTAGTTTACAATTGAATGTCTCACATAACATGCAAATCAATAACCTAAACGTCAAGAAGAATAATGTAACAACAAAGATAACAAAAATATAGTTATATAGCAACTTACAAGATACTTGTCTAAGATAGACCTTATTTATCTCCATAATGCATATGAATATCTCTCTTAAGTTAGTTCATAAATTAGGTCCATGTAGCAGTAGTCTCTCTCTTAATCACTGCCCAAGCTATCGGAAATATTTGACTATTTGTGTCTCAACCAATTGCATATAACGCCACCTCCTTCACAGATTCTTTAACAAAGCCTCCATCGGTGCCAATCATTCTTTGGCAACGAGCTATAAATCCTTTTCTGCAGCAGTCAAATGAAATATATGAATGATAAAAAATTGGTCGGCCCCTCCCTATAAGTGGTTAGTGGACCTTTATTTGGGCAATACTGCCAAGATTAGGCCTCAACAACTCATGTTTATAGTCCCATAATAATTGGTATTCATCATTAACACTCCTAGCCAACTTGTCAAGCATCATCCTCTTCAATCTTCATTTTGGATTTGCTTACATCCAAATCTGTACTTATTCTTGCACAACAATTACATGTTAGTAAATTTCATTGTTGCAATTTCAGTGTAGTTTTTGAACACATTTTCAACTAACCACCCACTCTTATTTAAGAAAATGTAGTGCATGTATTATCTACTTCAAAGATCTTGATGACTTTGAAGACTTGTTTCATAGAAAGAGCTGTTGTGATCTTCCAACGATAGTTTGGGGCTAAATAGTTAACCCTCATCAAGTTCTAGCTATTTTTAGAGTAGCCGAATTTTATCCTATTGATAATAGAGTACTTAACCACTGCCTCTTTGAACTACTTAGTGGTTGCAAACCTCATTCAAATCACAAATTTTGCTTGCTTAGAGAACTTATCATAAACAGGAGCTCTACTTTTTTTTTTTTTCTCTAATAACCTCATCCATGTCACTTCCTTCTTCAAATCTAGAGACATAACATGCTTCCTTATCAGATTCAAAATGATCAGTCTTATAGCTCTCATCTTTATCTCCATCTCTTGTGTGATTCACCTTAAACCCACGAGCTTGAGCATTACCATATTGATGTTGACCTTAGCTCCCATTAGTACATTCTCTATCATTGGTTCTATCAGCCTTGTTGCTATTCCCCTTGCCACTACCTTTGTTTCTACCACTTCCCCTCTTGCTAGTTGTACCATATATTCCACCAGTATAGAAATCTTTGATATGCTTTTTAGCCTCAAGCAATTCTTCATCATCATCTAACAAGCCAGTGGCAAGAACATTTGCATATTCCAATTCAGAGTTTTCATCATCACTCTCATCGTAAGATTGATTATCACTTCTTTCTACTAGTTGGTACCTCTGTGACATGCAACTTGTGCAATAGAGTGTTATAAATTAAGTCTTATTGGCTTTGTCACTTAGCCTACACTTAATCCTTACTCTAAAAAAAAGCTAATAAGATAAATAATAAACAAAAGTAAAGCGTTATAAATACTAGAAAGCCAATAAAATTTTGCACTCAACATTGACATATTGTCCTCATGTTTCTAATAAGTAAATACTCCATCCCTCATCTATACATTATTATGCTATCTATATAAGATGACAAATTTGTACAATAAAAGCAAAATTATCTTAATTTTATTTGCCATTTTATCTTGTACATATTTCTCCAAGGATCAATTTGGATTACCAAGATTGGACCATTCATTACAATATATACATATCTCTTATCTTTTTGGTGGGTTCCAAACTCATTAAGAGAATACCAATTCAGGTAAAATAATGCTCAAATAACAAATCTTCCTTATGAGAAAGGCTGGAAGAGGCTATCAATGTGTGACCCCTGACCTCTCACAAGTGCGATCATTAACATGCAACGTTTTTTTGTGCTTAAAAAAGCAAAATCATGATATAAGTAATTGAGAAATGTTAATCACATAAATCTAATAGAATTCCAATATTTTCTTCTTAGTTGTCTCCTAATATATTTGTCTAAAAGGGAGTGTGCATAATGTGGCCTTGAATTGGTCAAGTAAATGGAATGCCACCCCACTTGCATGTGACATCAAGCAAGAAAGTCAATGTCCATTAAGTTGTTCGTCTTATTATATATCGTGATAAACGTTGTCTTCGACCTCTCTCTATCTATCCCTCTTTCTTGTGAAACTGTGAGTGAGAGGGAGGATGATGGGCAAGATGTTGATTTTCATCATTAATCTTCTAGTAGTAGTGGATGTTTATAAGATATGCATGTTGACTTTGATATTTATACATTAAATCAAATATTTCTTTAATATTATTTAATAAATTCTTTTCTTCATGGTTTATGATTGCCCTTATTTCTTGTGTCCCTTAAGCTTTCCAAAAATTTATATCTTTGCTTATGAATTTGCACTATAATTTAATGCTTTATGTTAAGAATTTACCTGTAAATTCATTGCATAAATCTACACAGAGAATAGATATAATCAAACATGCTAAAATAAATAAAAAAAATTAGTAAAATTAAGTGCAATTGATGATTTTAAATATCAAATAAGGGAATTTGAAAAAAAAAAAAATAAATATTAGTTTAATTCTATTTAATATCTTTTTATTCTGACATCCATTAATGCGTTTATTTTTATAATACACAAATCTATTCATTGTATTTTTATATGTGTAATAAAGTTATTACTTAATAGCTTTCCTTTTCCTCTCAAAGCCTTAGGAAAAAATCAAATTTGATTGTACTATTCATAATTTTTTTAATATTATGACTTAATTACTTAACTTAAATTGTTAAGTTGCTAATTCATAAAAAGATCAAATTATATTTGTCAAAGAAACTGCTTATTATGGGAAAGGAAAGGCTTGATTGTTTAGCAAAATTTAAAAAAAAAAACAAAAAAAAAAAGACAAAGAAAGGAAGAAAAGAGTGGGAATTGGTAACACTAAAAATGATGTAACTTGCTTTGTCTTTGGAAAAATAGAAAAAAAAAATCTAAAGTCCATGTTTAAAGAGCTAAAAGACCAAAAATAAAATTTAGACATAAGAAGAGTTCTGAAGCACACATACTCTTAAATGATTCATACTCATATTAGACACATGTATTGGATATGATATTTATTTGACATATCTCATATAAATCAAAATGTGTCTAATAAAAAAATACAAATAAAGAAAAATCAAGCATAAGTGTTGACCACATTTAAGACACATGACAAACACTTGTTATACATATATCAAATATTTTTAATATATATGTCGAATGCTTCTAGTTAGTGTATTTTAAAGGTAACACAAATAATAATTTTTCTCAATAAACCAATAATTTGGTGCTAAAAATTATAATCAATAAATATCTTTTATTCAAATAATTATATTAGACACTTTCATTTATATTATTTAAATTATCATGTTACTTTTAGGTATAATATATTCTCTTAAAGTTCTTAACAAAAATACAATTTACAACATAAAATAACATAATAATTTTTGAAAATTATATGTTGAAAAAATTTAAAATTTATTTATAATATTTATATACACATGTGTATTGTATTTAATATATATCTTACTATGATAATCACCTTTTAATTTTAATCTTTTAACTTTTTAGGAGTACACATGTTTTTATCTTTATGTCATATTGCATCAATGTTCGTGCCTATTTTTCGTAGCAAAAGAGGAAAGGAAAATGGAACAATATTATAATTTTTGAGTTAACTAATGTTTTGTAATTAAATATTATGATCACCATGTTATTATTAATATATAAGTATGCATTTCTCATTGAAAGCTCTTTGGTTTCATGATTGGCTATATGAGTCATTTTCACATGTCATATGTTTGCATATGTTTCAGTACTATCAACAATATGCCTCTACGCCTCTTATAGCCGCCTATAAATTTGACCCCTTGAGTTAAGGATCTTCATCTTTAACAACATATCACCTTGCTCACACTCACAAGGATAGATATACAATACTTATGACACAGATACAATGTCTTAATTGTTTTTTAGAGAAAGAGATTTTAATAAGATATCTAATTTGGTCCAAGTGCACCTATACATAATTTTATACTGCAGGTGTAGGCTAATACGGAACCTGTCATCAAGCTAGAGCCATCATTGTCCAAGACGTAAGTGGGGCAATTGAGATCCTTAATTATGGCAGCTCTAGTAGTACTGGTGCTCCTTCTCAGGTGATGAAGGCAGTATTATATAGAATTCTCATCCTTGACATAATGTTAAAGTGCTTTTAACTTAATCTTTGCATATAATTTACTACCTTTTCATACTTCACCACATTATGAGAGCCTTATGAGTGGAACCTTGTTATCCTTTTCTACAAAACCCACTCAAAGTTGGATTCATACTTACTAAGTGTATTCTATTGTGCTTTATACCTACTTTCAAAGTACATGCAAATATATGTAAGTTTATATTGTCAAAATTATAAAAAAACAAAAAGCATTAATGAAATACTTATGTAATGTCATTTACTTAACTTTGAAAATATATAAGTATTTGATTCAAATTCTAATTTTTTTTATACAATTTAAATATTTGACATTAAATTAATTGTTAGTTTGTAATTTTTCTTAGTATTCTAATAAAATTATAATTTAAATATGTATTTGATTTACTTAATATATTCAATTATGACCTAAAATATATTATAATTTATTTAATTTATATTGATAATTTTTTTATATATGTTTAAAATTCACATAATAAAAATATCTAAAGTTAAAGAAAATAAAAGAAAAAAAGAAAAAAAATTTTAAAAAGAATAATTTTAAATTTTGCTTTTTTTTTTAAGAGAACAAATTTGTAAATTTAACTTTTTTTTATACAAAAACCCATAATTGAATTTTTATTATAGACCTTTTGGATTTCATATTACCTTAACTTTTTCTTAAGTAATCTCAATATCCCTAACACTCATGATATTATCAAAAAAAAAAAAGATATAATTAGTACAATATTTCTTAAGATCAGTATATAATTTTTTGAAATGTAAAATATATAAAACCAAATATAAATGAGCAAAATGCTTATCTAAATTTTTGATATTGATCAAAATATCATCCAAATACACAACCATAAATTTACTAATGAATACATGCAAAAAATAATTCATCAATCATATAAAAGTATTCAATGTATTAGCGAGATCAAATGATATAACAAGCCATTTATACAAATTATATTTAGTTTTGAAAGTTGTTTTTCATTTGTCTCCTTCTTTTATTGTAATTTGGCAATATCCACCTTTCAAATCAATTTTAGAAAGGTATATGAACTATACAATTTGTCCAACATGTCATCTAATTTAGGTATAAGATGACAATAATTTATAGTGATTTTGTTAACTGCTTTACAATCACTGCACATCCTCTAAGTCTCATCTTTCTTAGACATAAATAATACTAGAACTACACATGGAGTCAAGCTCTCACTCACATATCCCTTTGACATAAGCTCTTTAATTTGGCTTTGAAGCTCCCTTATCTCCTTACGATTACTTGTATAGGTCATTTAGTTTGTAATTATTGCACTAGAGATGAATTTAATATGATGTTCTATTCCTCTTAAGGGTGGGAAACTACTTAATCCTTCAAGACAAACATTACCAAATTCTTGCAAAAGAGAAACAGTAACATTAGGCAAAGAGGGGTTAAATTCATTAGTACTAAAATATTAGTACTAAAATAAGCCTCATATAAAAGTGCAATCATAAGTTGTTTTAAATAGAAAGTTCTTTTAACATCACTCTATTTTGCATATAAACTTCAATTTTTCTCCTTAATCCTCTTCCTTCTTTTCTCTTAGTCTTATCTTCTTTCACTCCTTTATTTCCCTTTTGTCTCCTCTTGGTCTTAATTTCTTTTTTTTTTTCTTTTATTCTCATTTTCTCATTTTTAATCTCAATTAATGTTTATAAACTTGCCAAGATGTCAAAGGTATAAGAGTAATAAGTTTATCATTTCTTATAATAGAGTGCCTTTCTTAAACCCATCATGTATTACATACTAATTATATTGCCATGGTCTTCCCAACAAAATGTACTTAACATGCATGGTACCTAATATCAAACAGTACTAACAGTTGCTTATTTATTTTAATCTCCTTACATTCTTTCAACCATTGGAGTTTTGTGGTATATAAACTAAACTTAACTTTTCAATCAGAGTAGTCAATTACTTTTATCAATGATCATACTAAATATCTTATCTTTGATGTGAAATTGTATGGAAGGTATTATTTCTCTGCACTTCATCATCTTTTTTGAATTGTGCACTTAATGCTTATTTTGCCATCAACACATCTTGCTTCACTGGGTACTCCTCTTCATGATTTGCATCCTTATCACCATTACATCGCAACACCATAATATACTTATTTAGACACTAAGATGCAATGTCCCTTTCTTAGACACTTAAAATATTTAATATCTCTATTTTTACTACATTGAAAATTAGAATTACCTTTCTATTAAAACATTTAACATCTTTACTTTTAGTTGATTAAAGATTAGAATTACCTCTCTCCTTACTAGGACTCATTGCCTTACTTTTGTAAGATTTGACCTTTTATGTGTAATTAGGCTACTCCTTCCTTTTGCTTCAATTCAGTTTCTAGGATAGAGTGGAACCTAATGTCTAACTCATGTAGAACCCTTCCATTTAAGTTACCTTTTAACTTTTATTGCCATGTACACCATATCCTCTAACTCCATCTAATGCTACAATTTAATAACATTAGTAATGTCTTTATCCATCTTTTACAAGAATCAAGTCATGGTTGCTTTTTTATCCTTTTCCATATTAGCCCAAATTATGACAATCTTCATCTTTTGGTGGTAATCCTCCATACTCTTAATGGTTTAAGTGAGCCCTTGTAGCCTTTAGTACATATCGTTATAATAATGATTAGGGTTAAACCTCTTTCTTATAATACCTTTCATTTGCTCCTATACATCAATAGGCTCCTCAAAACTCTTTTTCCTATTCAAAATAAGTTGATCTCACCAAATAACAACATAGTCAATAAACTCAATAGAAGCAAGATTAATGTTTTTCTTTTCAAAGTAGTTATGGCAATTAAAGATTAACTCAATCTTCTTTTCATATTCTAGGTAGACTTTAGGATTGTCTTTTCCTTTAAAACAGAGAAATTTTCATTTTAATGTTGCCAAAATCATAGTTTTAAATGTCTTGCCTCTTAAAATCTCTCTAACCATTTCTATTATTAGCAATTTTGACCAAAGTAGCTAGATCATCAAATTCATCATCTTATAGATCATTTTCATGGCAATAATATTTTCTCTCTTGCCTTTTTGCATTAGTGACCTTATAGCCCCTATGCCTCCTTTGAAACTCCATTATTGTATTGGCTTACTCCTCCATCTTATCTTATATATCATCAAATCTAGTGTTCATGTGCTCAAATTGTTGTTGCATAGTTTTGATTATGAATGATACATCACTAACTCCTTTTATGGCTACACCTTTGTCTTTAGAAGACATAATGTTAATTTTGCACATAATGGACACCCGCTCATATGTTTCACTTAAAAATGATATCGCATACCCTTGTGTTTACACTCCTCAAAACTTTTTCTCAATATGTGTTTATGCTTTTACCTTTTATTACTTAAATTTCCCTTTTAGCTCTTTAAAGAACTAAATAAGGTAAATCAAGAAGATTAATCTTGAATGAACTTATAGTTTTTTGAGAATTATTGTAGAAACTCTTATAATCACCTAACACACATGCTCATTCAGTATACTTATACAATTAATGATCAGAACCTTAGAGATGATGGGTGAAAGACCTTAAAAGATGCAAAAAGTCCATTGCATATTCCAAAAGGCCCAATAACACGAGCTAGAACCAAAAAGATGAAAGAGGCACTAAATGGGCTAATTGAAGACATTCAAGCCAACCAAACTTTAAATGGTGCAAATTTAAATTTGAAAGAGAGTCCAGGCGTTATTAATATGATTGGAGTACTTAATGGGTCAAGAATAAGTAATAGCATTCACTCCTAATTAGGAGTTTATTGTCTATGTAAGAATTTGTCCCTAAATAGGAATTCCTCCTAAATAAGGATTTTTTATTTTTTTAAGTAGGCATTTGTGCCTCTTTAAGTACCCCTTGTAAGTTTTGAAAAATCAAACAATTTTGAGTGAAATAAAAACTAAGGGTTTTTCTCTCTGTTCTTTGAGAACTAAAGAATTTATCAAGAGGTATTTCTTCTCGTGGTATTCAAATTGACTTATCACTCCCAATTCCTTTCTTTTCTAGAGTGTGGCATCCATATCTTTCTCAAATACTCTAAGTTTGTGTTCTTTCGGATGTTGGGTCTAGGGGTTATGTTATTAAACTCTGATTTATCTTTCCTAATTATTCTTTGATTCTTTGTGTATGTTGGGTCCCTAAACCACGTCTTTTTAGGGTTTTCTGCATCAATTAATAACATTTTGGTCTGCATTAAGGTATATTTTATCGTCCTTCAAGTTTGAATTTGTTTCTTTGGCCCAAATTTCATTAATTAGCCCCTTTTAGTGCCTTATTCATCTTTTTAGCTCTTGAACATATCATTAGTTTATCTTCAATTCTCAGTGAATATTTCCATAGACTTCATCACCAAGCTTTATTTTCGATGATAAAATTGTGTCGTTATAACACAAATTACCATTGCCACAGACCTATAACCATCCTCCTTATAAAAGTTAGATTAAAAGGCATAACACAATAGAATGTGTTGTTCTTAAGATTAAAGTACCTCAATTGATTCATTTTTACCGAAAATCATCGAATTGTCCCATTGAATTGATTTAAACTAAGATAAATATGAATGAAGCCAAGAATCACTAACATTTAACTAGAGATCAACCTAGATGGTGAATTAGACTTCAAAGATATATTCTTTAATGAATCTAGGGTGCCAAAGTTTGTAAGAACTTTACTAATAAGAGAGTTAAAGAAAAGATTGAGTGTTTCAAGATTTTCTAAGACATCAATAAAATTGACTATGGTTTCTTTGAGATTATTACATGAAAAATCCACCTGGGTAAGATTAAAATGAAGAGGTCTTGATATATAGCTAGTGACTTTAGCATTAGAGATAATGATAGACTTGATCTTGTGCATATTTCCAAGAACCACATAAAAATCCCTAGCATTAATGGGCATATTAGCTAAGGTGAGATTAGTAAGATTGTCAAAGTGAGAGAACTAGACATTAATGAGGTGCTTAAAAGGGTAAATGCAAATGAAGGCTTGGAGAGCCAAAGCAAGATTTGAAGGGAAACCAATAAAGGACATGGGGCAAATGGTGAAAGAGAGAGATTGAGGAGTCAAGAGAGACTTAAGGGTAGTGTAAAAGAGAGAGATAAAGATAGGTTAAAGGAACAGTTAGAGAGGTAGAGGGAGATGAGGTAGCAAAAGGGAGTTAAAAAGTCATAGAGGGTAAAGTTGTGAGTAGAGAGATGTATGCAAGGGTCCTTGGTAGTAGGGATTTTAAGAGATTGGACATGTGTTTGTTGCTTAGAGTGAATGACAAGGAATGGTCTAGTGGTAGGTGGAGTAGGAGAAGATGTTGGGCAGGGAAAGGGTGGGACATTGGTGGTGTTAAGCTTGGTTATGGAGAGGAGCAAAAGGAAGAAGAAGAGGAAGAGGGAGACAAAAAGGCAAAGTGGTAGCCTTGGTAGTTTTAGTGGTGGTGATGACATTTTGCACAAAGAGAGAGAGAGAGAGAGAGAGAAAGAGAGAGAGAGAGAGAGAAAGAGAGAAAGAGAGAGAGAGAGAGAGAGAGAGAGAGAGAGAGAGAGAGAGAGATCAAAGAGTAAAGTGAACTGCTTTGGAAAAGTGTTTGAGTTATATAGGTATGTAGTGTAATGTTGTTTTAAGTTTGAAAAATGAAACTAAGACAATGGATTAGATATTTTGAAAGGGTAAGACTCATTAATTTAATATAAAATATTTTATTTAATAAAAAAATTAATTTATTTTATAAAATAATAAAAATTAATTAAGCATATTTAAGTTTATTATTTTTTAGTCCATTTGAATTTTCTCTTTACTTTTGGTAAGAATGACATATAATGATTTAAGTACCTTTATGACCTTAGAATTTTAAATTATTTGTATTATTTCTATAAATTAGTTTATTTCTTGTGGCTTCATTAACTCAAAATAAGAGAATGATATCCAATTAGAACTTAAGTGGAAGACATTGACTAGAGTTGCAAATATGTGCATTATGCTAAGAATAATAATGTTAGTAACTACTTTGAACTCGATTCTAGCTTTATTAAATCACTTTTCTTCTTTTAAAGTAACAAAAACAAGCATCAAATTTAATTGGGTTAAAAATTCAAAAGAATTGATAAAGGCAAATTAGTCATAATTAATTTTAAAATAGTGGACCATCCAAAAAGGTTCAAAATCTTAAATGTTGTTAGAGCTTAAAGGAGCTAGGTGGCTTCTAACTCTTCCACTTTTAGTTATTGTTCTCCCTTGCACCAACTTATCTGAGTACTTTGCTTTCTCATTCTTTCAATCCTATGAACCATGTAAAATTTTCAAATGACATGTGTTAGTATTAGATATATGTGTTAAATATGATATTTGTTTGACACTTTTTTTAAGGAGTGTTGGACAATTTAATTTTATCAGATATTCATTTTGTTTTAATTTTTGAATAATCTATTATATCTAGTAACAATAACACATTCACGTGTAGTATATAGTTCCACACCATCTTTGCTTTCAAGGCTATTAGTAAGAATGATTGTTTTTGAATTCCTAATATTTCATTACTATATTCATTTATTAATTTTTAAATCCTTTCAAGGCATGTTTTACAATGCCTTTTACAATGTCCTAATTGTCTACTCTTATAGTTTGAGTTGCTCTTTTTTGTTTTTGTCTAAACTTATTAGGTTTATTAGATTTATGAAAGGATTTATCAGGTATGTTGTTATACTTTTTCTTTTGAAATTTATCAAGTATTACATAAACATGCAAATTAAATTCAAAAATATTTCTAAAGATTTTTGTTGAAATCAATTTAAATCTTTAATAAAGTGTTCAGAGATGGTATAAAGTAAAGTACCATTAGCATTCCCTTTAATTCGTTTTTATTTGCACATTAGATGTTCCTTCTATAGTTATATGACTAGCAACTTGTTTAGGTGCATTTAATACTTTTTTTTTTATTTCTTTCATTATCTATTAAATAATTATCTTACCATCCTTTTAATATACCGATAAATTTGATTAGTAAATTATTAACTATGATTTTATCTAAGTTTTCTCTAACTTAATATATAATGGCCGCCATTATCATTTATTGTAAAATATTATTAATATTTTGTTCATTGAATTCATTTATGTTCCATTCATATACATTACTCGCATCAAAACTCACAGATATTAGGTAAAATCATTATTCACTAGTTGCATCGAGAAATGATGGTTTATTATAAAAGTATTTTAATTTTTTGTTTATGAAATTGCCTTTTATTATTGTCTTTTATTTATAATTGTGTCTTCTTTAAATTGTTATAATTTTTCTATTTCATAATACGTTTCATTATCCTTTGTTAAAACATGT
>JAHOYR010000004.1:4293234-4394305 GCA_023213295.1 Bruguiera hainesii
TAGTAGACACTGATAAAAAGTTTTCTTATTCTCCTTTACAGATATATACTTGACCCAACATTGAAATTTATGATTGCTTTTTATAATATTGATCCATTAAAGTGTATTTTATACGATTAAATCCATTACCTACATTTATTCTCTATTAACATGTTCAAATATTATATTTTTCTTACCATTCAAATGCAATAACATTTACAAAAAATTTAAAATATCAAAACTTTGCTGATTTCCACTATTTAGTATTTAATGCCTTATAAGGATATAAACATTCCTAATAATCAGTTGAATCTAAATGTTGTAAATCTTTTTTTTTGTCTCCTTTGCCATAATGCAATTGGATATGATTTATATGGTTGTAGTTTACAAACAGATTTTTTAGGAAAAATAAATGCAATAGACAATAATAAAAAAACTTTTCATTCTCGTCTACAGATATATGTTTGGCATAACATTGAAATTTGTGATTGCTATTTATAATATTTATCCACCAAATTGTATTTTATACGATTAAGTCCATTAGTTGTATTTTTTTTTCAATTCACACGTTCAAATATTATGTTTTTCTTACCATTCAAATGCAATGGCATTTACAAAAAATTTAAAAGATCAAAACTTTGCAAATTTTCACTTTTTAGAATTTAATGTCTTATAAGGATAAATACGTTACTAATAAGTCGTTGAATTTAAATTTTATAATTCTCATTTTTGTCTCTTTTGTCGTATTGAAATTGGATATGATTTATATGGTTGTAGTCTACAAATAGATTTCTTGAGAAAATGTAAATGTGGTAGACACTGATAAAAGCTTTTCTCATTCCCCTCTACAAATATATACTTGACCCAATATTGAAATTTGTGATTGCTATTTATAATATTCATCCACTAAATTGTATTTTATATGATTAAATCCATTACTTACATTTTTTCTCAATTAACATGTTCAAATATTATATTTTTCTTACCATTCAAATGCAATGACATTTACAAAAAATTTAAAATATCAAAACTTTGCGAATTTCCTCTTTTTAGAATTTAATTTCTTATAACGATAAATACATTACTAATAATCCGTTGAATTTAAATTTTGTAAATCTTTTTTTTGTCTCCTTTGCCATATTTGAATTAGATATGATTTATATGGTTGTAGTCTACAAACAAATTTCTTAGGAAAAAGTAAATGCAATAGACAATTATAAAAACTTTTTTCATTCTCCTCTACGGATATATGCTTGCCCAACATTGAAATTTGTGATTGCTATTTATAATATTTATCTACTAAATTTTATTTTATACGATTAAATCCATTACATATATTTTTTCTCAATTAACATGTTCAAATATTATATTTTTCTTTCCATTCAAATGCAATGACATTTACAAAAAATTTAAAATATCAAAACTTTGCAAATTTTCACTTTTTAGAATTAAATATTTTATAAGGATAAATACCTTACTAATAATCAGTTGAATTTAAATTTTGTAATTCACTTTTTTGTCTCCTTTGCCATATTGCAATTGGATATGATTTATATGGTTGTAGTCTACAAACAGATTTCTTAGGAAAAAGTAAATGCAGTAGACAATAATAAAAATTTTTTTCATTCCCCTCTATAGATATTTGCTTGGCCTAACATTGAAATTTGTGGTTACTATTTATAATATTCATCAACTAAATTGTATTTTATATGATTAAGTCCATTAGTTTTATTTTTTTTTTCAATTGACATGTTCAAATATTATATTTTTCTTACCATTCAAATGCAATGGCATTCACAAAAAAATGAAAATATCAAAACTTTGCAAAGTTTGACTTTTTAGAATTTAATGTCTTGTAAGGATAAAAGTGATACTAATAATCAGTTGAATTTAAATTTTGTAATTCTCTTTTTTGTCTCCTTTGCCATATTGCAATTGGATATGATTTATATGGTTGTAGTCTACAAACAGATTTCTTACGAAAAAGTAAATGTTGTAGACACTAATAAAAAGGTTTCCCATTGTTCTCTACAGATATATCCTTGAGCCTACATTGAAATTTGAGATTGCAATTTATAATATTTATCAACTAAATTGTATTTTATACGATTAAGTCCATTGGTTGTATTTTTTTTTTCAATTGACACGTTTAAATATTATGTTTTTCTTACCATTCAAATGCAATGGCATTCACAAAAAATTTAAAATATCAAAACTTTGCAAATTTTCACTTTTTAAAATTTAAATAGTTGAATTTAAATTTTGTAATTCTCTTTTTTATCTCCTTTGCCATATTGCAATTGGATATGATTTATATGGTTGTAGTCTACAAACAGATTTCTTAAGAAAAAGTAAATGCAGTAGACACAAATAAAAAGGTTTCCGATTGTCCTCTACAGATATATCCTTGACCCAATAGTGAAATTTGTGGTTGTAATTTATAATATTTATCCTCTGAATTGTATTTTATACGATTAAATCCATTACTTATATTTTGTTTTTTCAATTAACATGTTCAAATATTATATTTTTCTTACCATTCAAATGCAATGGCATTCACAAAAAATTTAGAATATCAAAACTTTGCAAATTTTCATTTTTTAAAATTTAATGTCTTATAAAGATAAAAGCGATACTAATAATCAGTTGAATTTAAATTTTGTAATTCTCTTTTTTGTCTCCTTTGCCATATTGCAATTGGATATGATTTATATGGTTGTAGTCTACAAATAGATTTCTTAAGAAAAAGTAAATGCTGTAGACAATAATAAAAGGTTTTCCCTTTCCCCTCTACAGATATATACTTAACCCAACATTGAAATTTGTGATTGCTATTTGTTATATTCATCCAATAAATTGTATTTTATACAATTGGGTTAATTACTTGTAATTCTTTTCAATTAACATGTTCAAATATTATGTTTTTCCTACCATTCAAATGCAATGGGATTAAAAATAAATGTAAAAATGAAAACATTGCAATTATTCACTTTTTAGAATTTAAAGCCTTTTAAGGATAAAAACTTTACTAATAATCAATTGAATTTAAATTTTGTAATTTTTTTATTTGTCTCCTTTGCCATAATGCAATTTGAAATGATTTATATGATTTTAGACTACAAACATATTTCTTAAGAAAAAGTAAATGCAGTAGACAATAATAAAAAGTTTTCTCATTCCCCTCTAAAATTATATACTTGACTTAACATTGAAATTTGTAATTGCTATTTATTATATTCATTCATTAAATTGTATTTTATACGATAAAGTCCATTACTTATATTTTTTTTCAATTAACATGTTCAAATATTATCTTTTTCTTACCATTCAAATGTAATGGCATTTAAAATAAATTTAAAAATCAAAACATTGCAATTTTTCACTTTTTACAACTTTAAGTCTTATAAGGATAAATGCTTTACTAATAATCAATTGAATTTAAATTTTATAATATTTTTATTTGTCCCATTTTCCAAAAGGCAATTTGAAACATTGATTTGATTTTAGTCTACAAACATATTTCTTAGGAAAAAGTAAACGCAGTGGACACCAATAAAAAGTTTTCTCATTCCCCTCAACAAATATATACTTGACACAACATTAAAATTTGTGATTGCTATTTGTTATATTCTTTCAGTCAATTGTATTTTATACAATTGGGTTAGGAAAAAGTAAACGCAGTGGACACCAATAAAAAGTTTTCTCATTCCCCTCAACAGCTATATACTTGACACAACATTGAAATTTGTGATTGCTATTTATTATATTCTTTTAGTCAATTGTATTTTATACAATTGGGTTCATTACTTGTAATTTTTTTCAATTAACATGTTCAAATATTATGTTTTTCCTACCATTCAAATGCAATGACATTAAAAATAAATGTAAAAGTTAAAACTTTGCAAATTTTCACTTTTTAGAATTTAAAGCCTTATAAGGATAAATGCTTTACTAATAATCAATTGAATTTAAATTTTGTAATTTTTTTAATTGTCTCCATTGACATAATGCAATTTGAAATGATTTATATGATTTTAGTCTACAAACATATTTCTTAAGAAAAAGTAAATGCATTAGACACTAATAAAAAGCTTTCTCATTCACCTATACAGACATATGATTGACCCAACATTGAAATTTATGATTGCTATTTATACTATTTATCTACTAAATTGTATTTTATACAATTAAGTGCATTACATTTATTTTTTTTTTCAATTAACATGTTCAAATATTTTGTTTTTCTTACCATTTAAATGCAATGACATTTAAAATAAATTTAAAAATCAAAACATTGCAATTTTTCACTTTTTAGAATTTAAAGCCTTATAAGGATAAATGCTCTACTAATAATCAATTGAATTTAAATTTTGTTGTTCCCATGGTCTTGTATGGGTTGTAATTGTTGTCAATTAGAGTTAAGTGTGCAAGAAAGTAAAGCCACATGGAAGGGCAAAAAAAGTAAATCTGCCGTGTAAGGGTAAGAACGTAAATCTATCATGTAAGTCCTATTATGGTTTCATGGAAGAGAGAGTATATAAAGGCCTTGGAAGACAAAACTAGGGCAGAGGGCCAACACAATTGAATAAACAGCAACCCTACAATGACTGGCCAAAAGGAAGAGAGAGCAGAACGGCAAGAGATCAAAAACGACACCACCGGGAGAGCAAACCAGAAACATCACCACCGGGAAAGCAAACCAGAAACACGTCCTGCAAGCGAACCAGAAACACCTCTTGTAAGCAAACCAGAAACACATCCTGCAAGCAAACTGGAAACGCCTCCTACAAGCAAACTAGAAACACATCCTACAAGCAAACCAAAAACACACAACTAGCAAGAGGAGAAATAAGAAATAGACTACCCGGAAGAGAAGACAACAGACCTGGTATCCGTGAGACCACCCGGAAGAGAAGACAGCAGACTAGAAGCGTGAGGCAGGCCGAGAGACATGAAACAGCAGACCAGAAGCATGGGGCAGGGCGTGACACGTGAAACGGCAGACCAGAAGCTTGAGTGCAAGCTGTGAAACCGTGAGACGGTGAAAGCAGGAGTTGTGTGAAACAACCTAGAGAAGGAATTCAATGAAGCATCAGAAAGAACTCAACATATTTCCAGATTTCTTCAAGAAAGGTTAGAGAGCATTGCGGTGAACTTCTAAGCGGTAGTGGAGCAGCCTTTCATTTCAACAGAGGCAAGACAAGTTAAAAGAAGTGTAGACACAGTAAGTGACACTCTTTGTATTGTACTTACTTAGTAATTACAATAGTGAAAGGAGTAGAAGATTAAGACATCTATTGTAACTAAAATTCTCAAGTATAGTGGATAGTCTCAGTAAGGGAGAGTCCCTACCACCGTGGAAGTACGTCACATTGACAAAACCACGTAAATCTCGTGTGTCCTTAATTTGCTTTACATTCTATATTTTGAATTGAGTTGTGAACGCAGCTAAAGTATCAGCCAACCCATAACCTAACGAATACTTAAACAAGAACATATGAATTGTCTATTAGGCAAGGTGTCTGAAAGGTGACTTTGGGGACTATTGTGATTAGTAGGTAGCAATAGATCTACCTTAGTCGAATTTGAGAAAGAGTTCGCTTTTAAGAAGAGATTGAAGTTGTTCACTTTCCTGCGAGTTGTGAATTGTGGTGATATTGATTCACCCCCCTCTTAGTATCACAAACTAGTAGATCCTAGGGTGAAGTTGGGAACTTCAAATTTTGTAATTTTTTTTATTTGTCTCTTTTGACATAATGCAATTTGAAATGATTTATGTAATTTTAGTCTACAAACATATTTTTTAAGAAAAAGTAAATGCAATGGACACTAATAAAAAGTTTTCTCATTCCCCTCTACAGATATATGCTTGACCCAACATTGAAATTTGTAATTGCTACTTATAATATTCATCGACTAAATTGTATTTTATACAATTAAGTCCATTACATGTATCTTTTTTCAATTAACATGTTCAAATATTACGTTTTTCTTACCATTCAAATGCAATAACATTTACAATAAATTTAAAAGCTCAAAACTTTGCAAGGATGAATGCGTTACTTATAATCAGTTAAATTTAAATTTTGTAATTTTTTTATTTGTCCCCTTTGCCATAGTGCAATTGGACATGATTTATATAATTTTAGTCCACAAACAGATTTCTTAAGAAAAAGAAAATGTAATGGACACTAATAAAATGTTTTCCCATTCCCCTTTATAGATATATGCTTGACCTAACATTGAAATTTGTGATTGCTATTTATTATATTCATCCACTAAATTGTATTTTATATAATTGGGTTCATTTCTTGTATTTTTTTTCAATTCACATGTTCAAATATTATGTTTTTCTTATCATTTAAATGCAATGGCATTTACAATAAATTTAAAAGATCAAAACTTTGCAAATTTTCACTTTTTAGAATCTAAAGTCTTATAAGGACGAATGCGTTACTCATAATTAGTTGAATTTAATTTTTGTAATTTTTTCTTATTTGTCTCCTTTGCCATATGGCAATTGGATATAATTTATATGATTTTAGTCTACAAACAGATTTCATAGAAAAAAGTAAATGCAATGGACACTAATAAAAAGTTTTCTCATTCCCCTCTATAGATATATGCTTCACCCAACATTGAAATTTATGATTGCTATTTATTATATTCATCCACTAAATTGTATTTTATATAATTGGGTTCATTACTTGTATTTTTGTTTTTATTAACAAGTTCAAATACTATATTTTTCTTAGCATTCAAATGTAATAGCATTTACAGAAAATACAAAAGATCAAAACATTGCAAATTTTCACTTTTTAGAATTTAAAGTTTTATAAGGATAAATGTGTCAGTAATAATCAGTTGAATTTAAATTTTGTCATTTTCCTATATCTCTTCTTTGCCATAATGCAATTGGATATGATTTTTATGATTTTAATCTACAAACAAATTTCTTAAGAAAAAGTAAATGTAGTGGACACTCATAAAAAGTTTTCACATTCCCTTCTATAGATATATGCTTGACCCAATATTGAAATTTGTGATTGTTATTTATTATATTCATCCATTAAATTGTATTTTATACAATTGGGTTCATTACTTGTAGCTTTTTTCAATTCTAATGTTCAAATATTATGGTTTTCTTACCATTCAAAAGCAATGACATTTACAATAAATTTAAAAGACCAAAACTTTTCAAATTTTCACTTTTTAGAATTTAAAACTTTATAAGGATCAATACGTTACTAATAATCAGTTGAATTTAAATTTTTTAATTTTCTTATTTGTCTCCTTTGACATGAAGTAATTTGAAATGATTTATAAGATTTTAGTCTACAAACATATTTCTTAAGAAAAAGTAAATGCAGTGGACATTAATAAAAAGTTTTCCCATTCCCCTCTACAGATATATACTTGACCCAACATTGAAATTTGTGATTGTTATTTATTATATTCATCCACAGCATTGTATTTTATACAATTGGGTTCATTACTTGTATTTTTTTTCAATTAACATGTTCAAATATTATGTTTTTCTTACCATTCAAATGCAAAGACATTTACAATAAATTGAACAGATCAAAACTTTGCAAATTATCACTTTTTAGAATTTAACGTTTTATAAGAATAAATGCGTTACTAATAATTAGTTAAATTTAAATTTTGTAATTTTCTTATTTGTCTCTTTTGACATAAAGCAATTTGAAATGATTTATAAGATTTTGGTCTACAAACATATTTCTTAGGAAAAAGTAAATGCAGTGGAGACTAATAAAAGTTTTTCCATTCCCCTCTACAGATATATGCTTGACTTAACATTAAAATTTGTGATTGCTATTTATTATATTCATCCATTAAATTGTATTTTATACGATAAAATCCATTACCTGTATTTTTTTTCAACTAACAAGTTCAAATATTACATTTTTCTTACCATTCAAATGTAATGACATTTAAAATAGATTTAAAAATCAAAACATTGCAATTTTTCACGTTTTAGAATTTAAAGCCTTATAAGGATAAATGCTTTGCTAATAATCAATTGAATTTAAATTTTGTAATTTTTTTATTTGTCTTCTTTGCCATAATGCAATTTGAAAAAATTTATATGATTTTAGTCTACAAACATATTTGTTAAGAAAAAGTAAATGTTGTGGACACTAATAAAAAGCTTTCCCGTTCCCCTCTACAAATATGTGCTTGACCCAACATTGAAATTTGTGATTGCTATTTATAATATTCATCCACTTAATTATATTTTATACAATTTGGTCCTTTACTTGTATTTTTTTTCAATTAACATGTCAAATATTATATTTTTCTTACCATTCAAATGCAATGACATTTACAAAAACTATAAAAGATCAAAATTTTGCAAATTTTCACTTTTTCAAATTTAAAGTCTTCTAAGGATAAATGTGTTACTTATAATTAATAAAATTTAAATTTTGTTATTTTTTTGTTTGTCTCCTTTGACATAATGCAATCTGAAATAATTTATATGATTTTAGTATACAAATATATTTCTTAAGAAAAAGTAAATGCAGTGGACACTAATAGAAAGTTTTCTCATTCCCCTCTATAGATATATGCTTGACCCAACATTGAAATCTGTGATTGTTATTTATTATATTCATCCACTAAATTTTATTTTATACAATTAGGTTCATT
This sequence comes from Bruguiera hainesii, assembly GCA_023213295.1. Taxonomy (NCBI): domain Eukaryota; kingdom Viridiplantae; phylum Streptophyta; class Magnoliopsida; order Malpighiales; family Rhizophoraceae; genus Bruguiera; species Bruguiera hainesii. Next base: position 4,301,887 of record JAHOYR010000004.1, read on the forward strand.
ACTTGTATTTTTTTTCAATTAACATGTTCAAATATTATGTTTTTCTTACCATTCAAATGCAACAGCATTTAAATTAAATTTAAAAGATCAAAACTTTGCAAATTTTCACTTTTTAGAATTTAAAGTCTTATAAGGATAAATGCATTACTAATAATCAATTGAATTTAAATTTTGTAATTATTTTATTTTTCTCCTTTGTCATATTGCAATTAGAAATGATTTATATGATTTTACTCAGTAAACATATTTCTTAAGAAAAAGTAAATGCAGTAGACACTAATAAAAAGTTATCCCTTTCCCCTCTACAGATATTTGCATGACCCAAAATTGAAATTTGTGATTGCTATTTATAATATTCATCCACTAAATTTTATTTTACACAATTAGGTCCATTACTTGTATTTTTGCTCAATTAACATGTTCAAATATTATGCTTTTCTTGCCATTTAAATGCAATGGCATTTACAATAAATTTAAAAGATCAAAACTTTGCAAATTTTCACTTTTTAGAATTTAAATTATTATCAGGATAAATGCGTTACTAATAATCAATTGAATTTAAATTTTGTAATTTGTTTAGTTGTCTACTTTCCCATAAGAAATGATTTATATAATTTTAATAGACAAACATATTTCTTAAGAAAAAGTAAATGCAATGGATACTAATAAAAAGTTTTCCCGTTCCCCTCTACAGATATATGTCTAACCTAACATTGAAATTTGTGATTGTTATTTATAATACTCATCGACTAAATTGTATTTTATGCAATTAGATTCATTACTTGTATTTTTTTTTAAATTAACATGTTGAAATATTTTGTTTTTCTTATCTTTCAAATGCAACGACATTTACAATAAATTTAAAAGATCAAAACTTTGCAAATTTTCACTTTTTAGAATTTAAAGTCTTATAAGGATAAATGCATTACTGTTGTTCCCACAGCCTTATATGGGTTGTAATTGTTGTCAATTAGGGTTAAGTGTGCAAGAAAGTAAAGCCACATAAAAGGGCAAAAAAGTAAATCCACCGTGTAAGGGCAAGAACGTAAATCTGCCACGTAAGCCCTTTTAGGGTTTCATGGAAGAGAGTATATAAAGGCCTTGGAAGACAAAACTAGGGTAGAGGACCAACACAATTAAATAAACAGCAACCCTACAACAACTAGCCAAAAGGAAGAGAGAGTAGAACAGCAAGAGATCAGAAATGCCTCCTGCAAGCAAACCAGAAACACATCCTGCAAGCAAACCAGAAATGCTTCCTGTAAGCAAACTAGAAATGCTTCCTACAAGCAAACTAGAAATGCACAACCAGCAAGAGGAGAAATAAGAAACAGACCACTCGGAAGAGAAAACAGCAGACCTGGTATCCGTGAGACCACCCGGAAGAGAAGACAGTAGACTAGAAGCATGAGGCAGGCCAAGAGACGTGAAACAGCAGACCAGAAGTGTGAGACTAGAACGTGCAATGGGGTGACTGATCAGAAGCGTGGGGCAGGCCGTGAGACATGAAACGGCAGACCAGAAGCTTGAGTGCAAGCTGTGAAACCGTGAGACGATGAAAGCAGGAGTTATGTGAAACAACCTAAAGAAGGAATTCAATGAAGCATCAGAAAGAACTCAACGTATTTCCAAATTTCTTCAAGAGAGGTTAGAGAGCGTTGCGGTGAACTTCTAAGCGGCAGTGGAGCAGCCTTTCAATTCAACAGAGGCAAGACAAGCTAGAAGAAGGGTAGACACATTGTGAACGCAGCTAAAGTATCAGCCAACCCATAACCTAACGAAGACCTAAACAAGAACATCCAAATTGTCTATTAGGCAAGGTGTCTGAAAGGTGACTTTGGGGACTATTATGATTAGTAGGTAGCAATAGATCTACCTTAGTCAAATCTGAGAAAGAGTTTGCTTTTAAGAAGAGATTGAAGTTGTTCACTTTCTTGTGAATTACGAATTGTGGTGATACTAATTCACCCCCCCTCTCAGTATCATAAACTAGTAGATCCTAGGGTGAAGTTGGGAACTTCAGTTACTAATAATCCAATTGAATTTAAATTTTGTAATTTTTTTGTTTGTCTCCTTTGTCACAGTGCAATTAGAAATGATTCATATGATTTTAGTCCACAAACATACTTCTTAAGATAAAGTAAATGCAGTGAACACTAATAAAACGTTTTCCCATTCTCCACTACTTATATATGCATGAACCAACATTGAAATTTGTGATTGCTATTTAAAATATTAATCCACTAAATTGTATTTTATACAATTAGGTTCATTACTTGTATTTTTTTTCACTTTTCATATTCAAATATTATGTTTTTCTTACCACTCAAATGCAACAGCATTTACAATAAATTTAAAAGATGAAAACTTTGCAAATTTTGACTCTTTAGAATTTAAAATCTTATAAGGATAAATGCGTTACTAATAAGTTTTTAAATTTAAATTTTCTATTTTTTTAATTCTCTCCATTCCTATAGTGCAATTAGGAATGATTTATATCATTTTAGCATAGAAACATATTTCTTAAGAAAAAGTAAATGCAGTGGATACTAACAAAAAGCTTTCCCATTCCCCTCTCTTTATATATGCTTGACCCAATATGAAAATTTGTGATTACTATTTATAATATTCATCCACTAAATTGTATTTAGACAATTAGGTTCATTACTTGTATTTTGTTTTTCAATTAAAGTGTTAAAATATTATGTTTTTCTCCCATTCAAATACAATGGCATTTATAAGAAATTTAAAAGGTCAAAACTTTGCAAATTTTCACTTTTTAGAATTTCAAGTTTTATAAGGATAAATGCGTTACTAATAATCAATTGAATTTAAATTTTATAATTTTTGTATTTGTCTCCTTTGTCATAGTGCAATTGGAAATGATTTATATGATTTTATTATAGAAACATATTTTTTAAGAAAAAATAAATGCAGTGGACACTAATAAAAAGTTTTCTCTTTCTCCTCTACAGATATATGCCTAAGCCAACATTGAAATTTGTGCTATTTGTAATATTTATCCACTAAATTGTATTTTATACAATTAGATTGATTACTTGTATATTTTTTTAATTAACATGTTCAAATATTATGTTTTTCTTACCATTCAAATGCAATGACATTTATACTAAATTTAAAAGATCAAAACATTGCAAATTTTCACTTAAATGCGTAACTAATAATAAATTCAATTTAAAATTTGTAATTTTTTTATTTCTTTCCCTTGCTATAGTGCAATTGGAAATGATTTATATGATTTTAGTTTACAAACATATTTTTTAAGAAAAAGTAAATGCAGTGGACACTAGTAAAAAGATTTTTCATTCCCCTCTACAGATATATACTTGACCCAACATAGAAATTTGTAATTGATATTTGTAATATTCATCCGCTGAATTGTATTTTATACAATTAGGTTCATTACTTGTATTGTTTTTCAATTAACATGTTCAAATATTATGTTTTTCTTACCATTCAAATGCAACGACATTTAAATTAAATTTAAAAGATCCAAACTTCGCAAATTTTCACTTTTTAGAATTTAAAGTCTTATAAGGATAAATGCATTATTAATAATCAATTGAATTTAAATTTTGTAATTTTTTTCTTTGTCTCCTTTGCCATAGTGCAATTAGAAATGATTTATATGATTTTAGTCGGCAAACATATTTCTTAAGAAAATGTAAATGTAGTGGACACTAATAAAAAGTTATCCTTTTCCCCTCTACAGATATTTGCATGACCCAAAATTGAAATTTGTGACTGCTATTTATAATATTCATTCACTAAATTTTATTTTACACAATTAGGTCCATTACTTGTATTTTTGTTCAATTAACATGTCCAAAAATTATGCTTTTCTTACCATTTAAATGCAATGGCATTTGCAATAAATTTAAAAGATCAAAATTTTGCAAATTTTCACTTCTTAGAATTTAAATTCTTATCTGGATAAATGTGTTACTAATAATCAATTGAATTTAAATTTTGTAATTTTTTAGTTGTCTCCTTTCTCATAGTGCCATAAGAAATGATTTATATAATTTTAGTAGACAAATATATTTCTTAGGAAAAAGTAAATACAGTGGACACTAATAAAAAGTTTGCTCGTTCCCCATTATAGATATATGTCTAACCTAACATTGAAATTTCTGATTGCTATTTATAATATTCATTCACAAAATTGTATTTTATACAATTAGGTTCATTACTTGTATTTTTTTTAAATTAACATGTTAAAATATTTTGTTTTTCTTACCATTCAAATGCAACGACATTTACAATAAATTTAAAAGATCAAAACTTTGCAAATTTTCACTTTTTAGAATTTAAGGTTTTATAAGGATAAATGCATTACTAATAATAAATTCAATTTAATATTTTCAATTTTTTTTATTCATTTTCCTTGTCATAGTGCAATTGGAAATGATTTATATGATTTTAGTTTACAAACATATTTCCTAAGAAAAAGTAAATGCAGTGGACACTAATAAAAAGTTATCCCTTTCCCCTCTACAGATATTTATCTAACCCAACATTGAAATTTGTCATTGCTATTTATTGTTGTTCCCACAGCCTTGTATGGGTTGTAATTGTTGTCAACTAGGGTTAAGTGTGCAAGAAAGTAAAGCCACATGGAAGGGCAAGAAAGTAAAGCCACATGGAAGGGCAAGAAAGTAAAGCCACATAGAAGGGCAAGAAAGTAAAGCCACATGGAAGGGCAAGAAAGTAAAGTCACATTGAAGGGCAAGAAAGTAAATCTGCTGTGTAAGGGCAAGAATGTAAATCTGCCATGTAAGCCCTATTAGGGTTTCATGGAAGAGAGTATATAAAGGCCTTGGAAGACAAAACTAGGGCAGAGGGCCAACACAATTGAAAAACAACAGCAACCCTACAGCAACCGGCCAAAAGGAAGAGAGAGCAGAACGGCAAGAGATCAGAAACAACGCCACCAGGAGAGCAAACCAGAAACGTCACCACCGGGAGAGAAAACCAGAATGTGCGACCTCCTACAAGCAAACCAGAAACGCCTCCTGCAAGCAAACCAGAAACACATCCTGCAAGCAAACCAGAAACGCCTCCTGTAAGAAAACCAGAAACACGTCCTGCAAGCAAACCAAAAACACACAACCAGCAAGAGGAGAAATAAGAAACAGACCACCCGGAGGAGAAGACAGTAGACCTAGTATTCGTGAGACCACCCGGAAGAGAAGACAGCAGACTAGAAGCGTGAGGCAGGGCGAGAGACGTGAACCAGAAAAACCAGTAGCGTGAGGCAGGCCAAGAGACGTGAAACGGCAGACCAGAAGCGTGAGACCAAAACGTGCAACAGCGTGACTGATCAGAAGTGTGGGGCAGGCCGTGAGATGTGAAACGGCAGACTAGAAGCTTGAGTGCAAGCTGTGAAACCGTGAGACGGTGAAAGCAGGAGTTGTGTGAGACAACCTAGAGAAGGAATTTGGCGAAGCATCGGAAAGAACTCAACGTATTTCTAGATTTCTTCAAGAGAGGTTAGAGAGCGTTGCGGTGAACTTCTAAGCGGCAGTGGAGCAGCCTTTCAATTCAACAGAGGCAAGACGAGCTAGACGAAGGGTAGACACAGTAAGTGACACTCTTTGTATTGTACTTGCTTAGTAATTGCAATAGTGAAAGGAGCAGAAGATTAAGACATCCATTGTAACTGGAATTCTCAAGTATAGTGGATAGTCTTGGTAAGGGAGAGTCCCTACCACCGTGGATATACGTCACGTTGACGGAACAACGTAAATCTCGTGTGTCCTTAATTTGCTTTACGTTATGTGTTTTGAATTGAGTTGTGAACGCAGCTAAAGTATCAGTCAACCCATAACCTAACGAAGACCTAAACAAGAACATCCGAATTGTCTATTAGGCAAGGTGTCTGAAAGGTGACTTTGGGTACTATTGTGATTAGTAGGTAGCAATAGATCTACCTTATTCGAATCTGAGAAAGAGTTCGTTTTTAAGAAGAGATTGAAGTTGTTCACTTTCCTGCGAATTGCAAATTGTGGTGATACTGATTCACCCCCCCTCTCAGTATCACAAACTAGTAGATCTTAGGGTGAAGTTGGGAACTTCATTTATAATATTCGTCCACTAAATTTTATTTTATAGAATTAAGTCCATCACTTGTATATTTTTGTTGAATTAGCATGTTCAAATACTATGTTTTTCTTACCATTCAAATGCAATGGTATTTACAATAAATTTAAAATATAAAAACATTGCAAATTTTCACTTTTTTGAAATTAACATCTTATAAGGATAAATGCGTTACTAATAATCAATTGAATTTAAATTTTGTAATTTTTTTTATTTGTCTCCTTTGTCATATTGCAATTGGAAATGATTTATATGATTTTACTTTACAAACATATTGCTTAGGAAAAAGTAAATGAAGTGGACACTAATAAAAAGATTTCTCATTCCCCTCTACCTATTTATGCCTAACCCAACATTGAAATTTGTGATTGCAATTTATAATATTCATCCATTAAATTGTATTTTATACAATTAAGTTCATTTCATGTATTTTTCTTTAATTAACATCTTCAAATATTATGTTTTTCTTACTATTCAAATGCAGCGGCATTTACAATAAATTTAAAAGATCAAAACTTTGCAAATTTTCACTTTTTTGAATTTAAAGTCTTATAAGGATAAATGCATTACTAATAATCCAATTGAATTTAAATCTTGTAATTTTTTTATTTGTCTCCTTTGTCATAATGCAATTAGAAATGATTTATATGATTTTAGTCTACAAACATATTTCTTAAGAAAAAGTAAATGCAATGGACATTAATAAAAAGTTTTCCCATTCCCTTCTACCGATTTATGCCTAACCCAATATTGAAATTTGTGATTGCTATTTGTGATATTCATCCACAAAATTGTATTTTATACAATTAGATTCATTACTTGTATTTTTTTTTATTTAACATATTCAAATATTATATTTTTCTTACCATTCAAATGCAATGGCATTTACAATAAATTTAAAAGATTAAAACTTTGCAAATTTTCACCTTTTAGAATTTAAAGTCTTATAAGGATAAATGCGTTACTGATATTAAATTCAATTTAAAATTTGTAACTTTTTTATTTGTCTCCCTCCCCATAGTGCAATTGGAAATGACTTATATGATTTTAGTTTACAAACATACTTATTAAGATAAAGTAAATGCAGTCAACACTAATAAAAAGTTTTCCCATTCCCCTCTACAGATATATCCTTGACCCAACATTGAAATTTGTGATTGCTATTTATAATATTCATCCACTAAATTATATTTTATATAATTAAGTCCATTACTTGTAATTTTTTTCAATTAACATGTTAAAATCTTATGTTTTTTTACCATTCAAATGCAATGGCCTTTACAATAAATTTAAAAGATCAAAACTTTGTAAATTTCACTTTTTAGAATTTAAAGTCTTATAAGGATAAATGCGTTACTAATAATCTATTGAATTTAAATTTTGTAATTTTTTTATTTGTCTCCTTTGTCATAGCACAATTGGAAATGATTTATATGATTTTAGTCTACAAACATATTTCTTAGGAAAAGGTAAATGTAGTGGACACTAATAAAAAGTTTTCCCAATCCCTTCTATAGATATATGTTTGACCCAACATTGAAATTTGTGATTGATATTTATAATATTCATCCACTAAATTGCATTTTATACAATTAGGTTCATTACTTGTATTTTTCTTCAATTAACATGTTCAAATATTATGTTTTTCTTACCATTCAAATGCAACAGTATTTAAAATAAATTTAAAAGATCAAAACTTTGCAAATTTTCACATTTTAGGATTTAAAGTCTTGGAAGGATAAATGTGTTACTAATAATCAGTTAAATTTAAATTTTGTAATTTTTTTATTTGTCTCCTTTGCCATAGTGCAATTGGAAATGATTTATATAATTTTAGTATAGAAACATATTTCTCAAGAAAAAGTAAATGCAGTGGACACTAATAAAATGTTTTCCATTTCCCCTCTATAGATATATGCACGACCCAAAATTGAAATTTGTTTATTTATAATATTAATCCACTAAATTTTATTTTACACAATTAAGTCTATTACTTGTAATTTTGTTCAATTAACATGTTCAAATATTATATTTTTCATACCATTTAAATGCAATGTCATTTACAATAAAGTTAAAAGATCAAAACTTTACAATTTTTTACTTTTTAGAATTTAAAGTCTTATAAGGATAAATATCTTACTAATAATTAGTTGAATTTAAATTTTGTAATTTTTTTATTTGTCTCCTTTGTCATAGTGCAATTGGAAATAATTCATATAATTTTAGTATAGAAATATATTTCTTAAGAAAATGTAAAAGCAGTGGATACTAATAAAAAGTTTTTCCTTTCCCCTCTACAGATATATACATGACCCAAAATTGAAATTTATGATTGTTATTTATAATATTCATCCACTAAGTTTTATTTTATACAATTAGGTTCATTACTTGTTCTTTTTTTTTTTCCAATTAACATGTTCAAATATTATGTTTTTCTTACCATTAAAATGCAATGGCATTTACAATAAATTTAAAAGATCAAAACATTGCAAATTTTCACTTTCTAGAATTTAAAGTCTTAGATGAATAAATGCATTACTAATAATCAATTGAATTTAAATTTTGTAAATTTTTTATGTCTCCTTTGTCATAGTGTAATTGGAAATGATGAAAAAGTAAATGTAGTGAATACTAATAAAAAGTTTTGTCGTTCCCCTCTAGAGATATAGGCCTAACCCAACATTGAAATTTGTGATTACTATTTATAATATTCATCCACTAAATTGTATTTTATACAATTTGACCCATTACTTGTATTTTTTTTAATTAACATGTTCAATTATTATATTTTTCTTACCATTCAAATGCAACAACATTTACAATAAATTTAAAAGATCAGAACTCTACAAATTTTCCATTTTTAGAATTTAAAATCTTATAAGGATAAATGTCTTACTAATAATCAAATTGAATTTAAAATTTGTAATTTTTTTATTCGTCTCTCTTGCAATAGTGCAATTGGAAATGATTTATATGATTTTAATTTACAAACATATTTCTTAAGAAAAAGTAAATGTAGCAGACACTAATGAAAAGTTTTCCCATTCCCCTCTATGGATCTATACTTGACCCAACATTGAAATTTGTGATTGCTATTTATAATATTCGTCCACTAAATTTTATTTTACACAATTAAGCCCATTACTTGTATTTTTGTTGAATTAGCATGTTCAAATATTATGTTTTTCTTACCATTCAAATGCAATGACATTTACAATAAATTTAAAACATCAAAACATTGCAAATTTTCACTTTTTTGAAATTAACATCTTATAAGGACAAATACGTTACTAATAATCAATTGAATTTAAAATTTGTAATTTTTTTATTTTTCTCCTTTGCCATATTGCAATTGGAAATGATTTATATGATTTTACTTTACAAACTTATTGCTTAGGAAAAAGTACATGAAGTGGACACTGATAAAAAGATTTCCCATTCCCCTTTATAGATATATGCATAACCCAATGTTGAAATTTGTGATTGTAATTTATAATATTCATCCACTAAATTGTATTTTATACAATTAGGTTCATTACTTGTATTTTTCTTCAATTAAGATGTTCAAATATTATTTTTTTCTTACCATTCAAATGCAACAACAATTACAATAAATTTAAAAGATCAAAATTTTGCAAATTTTCACTTTTTTGAATTTAAAGTCCTATAGGAATAAATGCGTTACTAATAATCCAATTGCATTTAAATTTTGTAATTTTTTTATTTGTCTCCTTTTTCATAGTGTAATTAGAAATGATTTATATGATTTTAGTTTACAAACATATTTCTTAAGAAAATGTAAATGCAGTGGACATTAATAAAAAGTTTTCCTGTTCCCCTTTATCGATTTATGTCTAACCTAACATTGAAATTTGTGATTGCTATTTGTAATATTCATCCACTAAATTATATTTTATACAATTAGATTCATCACTTTTATTGTTTTTGAATTAACATATTCAAATAATATGTTTTTCTTACCATTCAAATGCAACGACATTTACAATAAATTTAAAAATGAAAATTTTGCAAATTTTCACTTTTTAGAATTTAAAATCTTATAAGGATAAATGCGTTACTGATAATAAATTCAATTTAAAATTTGTAATTTTTTTATTTGTCTCCCTTGCCATAGTGCAATTAGAAATGACTTATAGGATTTTAGTTTACAAACATATTTCTTAATATAAAGTAAATGCAGTGGACACTAATAAAAAGTTTTTCCATTCCCCTCTATAGATATATCCTTGACCCAACATTGAAATTTGTGATTACTATTTATAATATAAATCCACTAAATTGTATTTTATACAATTAAGTCCATTACTTGTATTTTTTTTCAATTAACATGTTAAAATATTATGTTTTTCTTACCATTCAAATGCAATGGTGTTTACAATAAATTTAAAAGATCTAAACTTTGCAAATTTTCACTTTTTAGAATTTAAAGTCTTATCATGATGAATGCGTTACTAATAATCGATTGAATTTAAATTTTGTAATTTTTTTATTTGTCTCCTTTGTCATAGCACAATTGGAAATGATTTATATGATTTTAGTCTAGAAACATATTTCTTAAGAAGCAGTAAATGCAGTTGACTTTAATAAAAAGTTTTTCCATTCCCCTCTACAGATATATGTTTGACCCAATATTGAAATTTGTGATTGTTATTTATAATATTCATCCACTAAATTGTATTTTATACAAGTAAGTTCATTATTTGTAATTTTTTTCAATTAACATGTTGAAATATTCTATTTTTCTCACCATTCAAATGTAATGACATTTACAATAAATTTAAAACATCAAAACATTGCAACTTTTCACTTTTTTGAATTTAATGTCTTATAAGAACAAATGCGTTACTAATAATGAATTGAAATTAAATGTTGATTTTTTTTTTTGTTTCCTTTGTCATATTGCAATTGGAAATGATTTATGTCATTTTAGCTTACAAACATATTTCTGAAGAAAAAGTAAATGAAGTGGATGCTAATAAAAGGTTTTCCCATTCCCCTTTACAGATATATGTTTGACCCAACATTGAAATTTGTGATTGCAATTTATAATATTCATCCATTAAATTGTGTTTTATAAAATTAAGTAAATTATTTGTAATTTTTTTCAATTAACATGTTCAAATATTATGTTTTTCTTACCATTCAAATGCAATCGCATTTACAATAAATTTAAATGATGAAAACTTTGCAAATTTTAACTTTTTAGAATTTAAAGTCTTACAAGGATAAATGTGTTACTAATATTTAGTTGCATTTAAATTTTGTAATTTTTTTATTTATCTCCTTTGCTATAGTGAAATTGGAAATGATTTATATGATTTTAGTATAGAAACATATTTCTTATAAAAAGGTAACTGCAGTGGACACTAATAAAAAGTTTTCCAATTCCCCTCTACCTATATATACTTGACCCAACATTGACATTTGTGATTGTTATTTATAATATTTATCCACTAAATTGTATTTTCTACAATTAGGTCCATTACTTGTATTTTTTTTCAATTAACATGTTCAAATTTTATGTTTTTCTTACCATTCAAATGCAATGGCATTTACAATAAATTTAAAAGATCAAAACTTTGCAAGTTCTCAATTTTTAGAATTTAAAGTCTTATAAAGATAAATGCATTACTAATAATAAATTCAATTTAAAATTTGTAATTTTCTTATTTTCTCCTTTGTCATAGTGCAATTAGAAAGGATTTATATGATTTTAGTTTACAAATATATTTCTTAAGAAAAAGTAAATGTAGTGAACACTAATAAAAAGTTTTCTCATTCCCTTCAACAGATATATTCTTGTCCTAACATTGAAATTTGTGATTGGTATTTATAATATTCATCCACTAAATTGTATATTATACAATTAGGTTCATTACTTGTATTTTTTTCCACTAACATGTTCAAATATTATGTTTTTCTTACCATTCAAATGGAATGGCATTTGTATTAAATTTAAAAAATCAAAATTCTGCAAATTTTCACTTTTTAGAATTTAAAGTCTGATAAGGATAAATGTATTACTAATAATTCAATTGAATTTAAATTTTGTAATTTGTTTATTTATCGCCTTTGTCATAGAGCAATTGGAAATGATTTATATGATTTTAGTTTACAAACATATTTCTTAAGAAAATGTAAATGAAGTAGACAATAATAAAAAGTTTTCCCATTCTCCTTTATATTGAAATTTGTGATTGCTATTTATAATATTCATCCACTAAATTGCATTTTATACAATTAGGTTCATTTTTTGTATTTTTCATCAATTAACATCTTTAAATATTATGTTTTTCTTACCATTCAAATGCAATGGCATTTACAACAAATTAAAAAGATGAAAACTTTGCAAATTTTCACTTTTTAGAATTTAAAGTCTTATAAGGATAAATGCATTACTAATAATCAATTGAATTTAAATTTTGTAATTTTTTAATTTGTCACCTTTTCCATAGTGCAATTAGAAATGATTTATATGATTTTAGTCAACAAACATATTTCTTAAGAAAATGTATATGCTTGACCCAATATTGAAATTTGTGATTGCTATTTACAATATTCATCCACTAAATTGTATTGTTTCTTAATTAACATGTTCAAATATTATGTTTTTTTTTACCATTGTGCATTGGCATTTATAATAAATTTAAAAGATCAAAACTTTGCAAATTTTCACTTTTTAAAATTTAAAGTCTTATAAGGATAAATGCGTTACTGATGATATATTCAATTTAAAATTTGTAATTTTTTTATTCGTCACCCTTGCCATGGTGCAATTAGAAATGATTTATATGTGTTTAGTTTACAAACATATTTCTTAGGAAAAGGTAATGTAGTGGACACTAATAAAAAGTTTTCTCATTCCCCTCTACAGATATATGCGTAACCCAATATTGAAATTTGTGATTGGTATTTATAATATTCATCCACTAAATTGTAGTTTATAATATTCTTAATGGCGTTTAAAATAAATTTAAAAGATCAAAACTTTGCAAATTTTCACTTTTTAGAAGTTAAATTCTTATAAGGATAAATGCGTTAGTAATCCAATTGAATTTCAATTTTGTAATTTTTTTATTTATCTCCCTTGCCATAGTGCAATTAGAAATGTTTTATATGATTTTAGTCTACAAACATATTTCTTAAGAAAAAGTAAATGAAGTGGACACTAATGAAAAGTTTTCCCATTCCCCTCTAAAGATATATTCTTGTCCCAACATTGAAATTTGTGATTGCTATTTATTATATTCATCCACTAAATTGTATTTTATATAATTAAGTCCATTACTTGTTTTTTTGTTTTCAATTAACATGTTCAAATATTATGTTTTTCATGTCATTCAAATGCAATGACATTTACAACAAATTTAAAAGATCTAAACTTTGGAAATTTTCACTTTTTAGAATTTAAAATCTAATAAGAATAAATGTGTTACTAATAATCAATTGAATTTAAATTTTGTAATTTTTTATTTGTCTCCAGTGTCGTAGTGCAATTGGAAATGATTTATATGATTTTAGTTTACAAACATATTTCTTAAGAAAAGGTAAATGTAGTGGACACTAATAAAAAGTTTTCCCATTCCCCTCTACAGATATATGCTTGACCAAACATTGAAATTTGTGATTGCTATTTATAATATTCATCTACTAAATTTTATTTTAGACAATTAAGACCATTACTTGTATTTTTGTTCAATCAACATGTTCAAATATTAGGTTTTTCTTACCATTCAAATGCAATGACATTTACAATAAATTTAAAAGATCAAAACTTTGCAAATTTTCACTCTTTAGAATTTAATGTTTTATAAGGATAAATGTGTTACTAATAATCCAAATAAATTTAAATTTTGTAATTTTTTTATTTGTCTCCTTTGTCATAGTGTAATTAGAAATGATTTATATGATTTTAGTTTACAATCATATTTCTTAATAAAAAGTAAATGCAAAGGACATTAATAAAAAGTTTTCTCATTCCCTCTACTTATATATGCTTGACCCAACATTGAAATTTGTGATTGCTATTAATAATTTTTATCCACTAAATTGTATTTGATACAATTAAGCCCATTATTTGTAATTTTCTTCAATTAACATGTTAAAATATTATGTTTTTCTTACCATTCAATTGCAATGGCATTTACAATAAATTTAAAAGATCAAAACTTTGGAAATTTTCACTTTTTAGAATTTAAAGTCTTATAAGGATAAATGTGTTACTAATAATAAATTCAATTTAAAATTTGTAATTTTTTTATTTGTCTCCCTTGCCATAGAGCAATTGGAAATTATTTATATGAGTTTAGTTTACAAACATATTCCTTAAGAAAAAGTAGATGAAGTGGACACCAACAAAAAGTTTTCCCATTCACCTCTACAAACATATACTTGACCCAACATTGAAATTTGTGATTGCTATTTATAATATTCATCCAATAAACTGTACTTTATATAATTAAATCCATTATTTGTAATTTTTTTCAATTCACACGTTCAAATATTATGTTTATCTTACCATTCAATTGCAATGACATATAAAATAAATTAATAAGATCAAAACTTTGCAAATTTTCACTTTTTAGAATTTAAAATCTTAAAAGGACACATACGTTACTAATAATCAATTGGATTTAAATTTTGTAATTTTTTTATTTGTCTCTTTTGACATAGTACAATTGGAAATGATTTATATGATTTTAGTTTACAAACATATTTCTTCAGGAAAAGTAAATGGAATGGATACAAATAAAAAATTTTCCCATTCCCCTTTACAGATATATGCTTGAACCAACATTTAAATTTGTGATTGTTATTTATAATATTCATCCACTAAATTGTATTTTATACAATTAAGTCCATTATTTGTAATTTATATCAATTAACATCTTCAAATATTATGTTTTTCTTACCATTCAAATGCAATGAGATAAAATAAATTGATAAAATCAAAACTTTGCAAATTTTCACTTTTTAGAATTTAAAGTCTTATAAGGATTAATGCGTTACTAATAATCCAATTGAATTTTAAATTTGTAATTTTTTAATTTGTCTCATTTGCCATAGTGCAATTTGGAATGATTTATATGATTTTAGTCTACAAACATATTTCTTAAGAAAAAGTAAATGCAGTGGACATTAATAAAAAGTTTTCTCATTCCCCTCTACTTATATATGCTTGACCTAACATTCAAATTTGTGATTGTTATTTATAATGTTCATCCACTAAATTGTATTTTATATAATTAAGTCCATTACTTGTATTTTCTTTCAATTAACATGTTCAAATATTATCTTTTTCTTACCATTCAAATGCAATGGCATTTACAAGAAATTTAAAAGATCAAAACTTTGCAAATTTTCACTTTTTAGAATTTAATATCTTATAAGGATAAATGCGTTACTAATAATCCAATTGAATTTAAATTTTGTAATATTTTTATTTGTCTCCTTTGTCATAGTGCAATTAGAAATGATTTATATCATTTTAGTCTATAAACATATTTCTTAAGAAAAAGTAAATGCAATGGACACTACTAAAAAGTTGTCTCATTCCTCTTTACTTATATATGCTTGACCCAACATTCAAATTTGTGATTGCTATTTATAATATTCATCCACTAAATTGTACTTTGTACAATTAGGTTGACTATTTGTATTTTTTTTTTCAATTAACATGTTCAAATATTATGTTTTTTTTTATCATTCAAATGCAATGGCATTTGCAAAAAATAAAAGATCAAAACTTTGTAAATTTTCACTTTTTAGAATTTAAAGTCTTGCAAGGATAAATGCGTTACTAATACTTAATTGTATTTAAATTTTGTAATTTTTTTTATTTGTCCCCTTTTCCACTGTGTAATTGAATATGATTTATATGATTTTAGTATAGAAACATATTTCTTATGAAAAAGTAAATGCAATGGAGACTAATAAAAAGTTTTCTCATTCCCCTCTATTTATATATGCTTGACCCAACATTGAAATTTGTGATTGTTATTTATAATATTCATCCACTAAATTGTATTTTATACAATTAGGTTCATTACTTGTATCTTTTTTCAATTAACATGTTCAAATATTACATTTTTCTTATCATTCAAATGCAATGACATTTAAAATAAATTTAAAAGATGAAAACTTTGCAATTTTTCACTTTTTAGAATTTAAAGTCTTATAAGGATAAATGTATTACTAATAATCAATTGAATTTAAAAGTTATAATTTTTTAATTTCTCTCCCTTGCCATAGTGTAATTGGAAATGATTTATATGATTTTAGTCGACAAACATATTTCTTAGGAAAATATAAATGCAGTGGACATTAATAAAAAGTTTTCCCATTCCCTTTGCAAATATATACTTCACCCAACATTGAAATTTGTAATTGTTATT
The DNA here is from genome assembly GCA_023213295.1 of Bruguiera hainesii. Classification (NCBI taxonomy): domain Eukaryota; kingdom Viridiplantae; phylum Streptophyta; class Magnoliopsida; order Malpighiales; family Rhizophoraceae; genus Bruguiera; species Bruguiera hainesii. The sequence goes on from JAHOYR010000004.1 coordinate 4,318,425, forward strand.
TATAATATTTATCGACCAAATTGTATAATACAATTTGACCCATTACTTGTATTTTGTTTTTCAATTAACATATTCAAACATTATGTTTTACTTACCATTCAAATGCAATGACATTTAAAATAAATTTAAAAGATCAAAACTTTGCAAATTTTCACTTTTTAGAATTTAAAGTCTTATATGGATAAATGCGTTACTGATAATCCAATTGAATTTAAATTTTATAATTTTTTAATTTATCTTCTTTACCATAGTGCAATTTGAGATGATTTATATGACTTTTGTCTACAAACATATTTCTTAAGAAAAAGTAAATGCTGTGGACACTAATAAAAAGTTTCTCCATTCCCCTCTACTTATATATACTTGACCCAACATTCAAATTTGTGATTGTTATTTATAATATTCAACTACTAAATTTTATTTTATTTAATTAAGTCCATTACTTTTATTTTTTTTCAATTAACATGTTTAAATATTATGTTTTTCTTACCATTCAAATACTATGGTATTTACAACAAATTTAAAAGATCTAAACTTTGCAAATTTTCACTTTTTAGAATTTAAAATCTAATAAGAATAAATGCGTTACAAATACTCAATTGAATTTAAATTTTGTAATTTTTTTATTTGTTTCCATTGTCATAGTGCAATTGGAAATGATTTATGTGATTTTAGTCTACAAACATATTTCTTAAGAAAAGGTAAATGCAGTGGACACTAATAAAACGTTTTCTCATTCCCCTCTATAGGTATATGCTTGACCAAACATTGAAATTTGTAATTGTCATTTATAATATTTATCCACTAAATTTTATTTTACATAATTGAGACCATTACTTGTATTTTTGTTCAATAAATATGTTTAATTGTTAAGTTTTTCCTACCATTCAAATGCAATGACATTTACAATAAATTTAAAAAAACAAAACATTGCAAATTTTCACTTTTTGGAATTTAATGTTTTATAAGGATAAATGCGGTACTAATAATCCAATTGAATTTAAATTTTGTAATTTTTTTTATTTGTCTCCTTTGCCATAGTGCAATTAGAAATGATTTATATGATTTTTGTCTACAAACAAAATTCCTAAGAAAAAGTAAATGCAATGAACACGAACAAAAAATTTTACCATTCTCGTTTATAGATTTATACTTGACCCAACATTGAAATTTCTGATTACTATTTATAATATTCATCCACTAAATTGTATTTTATACAATTAATTCCATTATTTGTAATTTGTTTCAATTAACATGTTCAAATATTATGTCTTTCTTACCATTCAAATGCAATGGCATTTAAAATAAATTTAAAAGATGAAAACTTTGCAAATTTTCACTTTTTAGAATTTAAATTCTTATAAGAATAAATGCATTACTAATAATCAATTGAATTTAAATTTTTTCAATTTTTTGATTTGTCCCCTTTGTGATAGTGCAATTAGAAATGATTTATATGATTTTAGTTTATAAACATATTTCTTGAGAAAAAGTAAATGCAGTAGACACTAATAAAAAGTTTTCCCATTTCCCTCTACAGATATATGCTTGACCCAACATTGAAATTTGTGATTACTTTTTATAATATTCATCTACTAAATTGAATTTTATACAATTAAGACCATTATTTGTAATTTTTTTCAATTAACATGTTCAAATATTATGTTTTTCCTATCATTCAATTGCAATGTCGTTTACAATAAATTTAAAAGATCAAAACTTTGCCAATTTTCTCTTTTTAGAATTTAAAGTCTTATAAAGATAAATGCGTTACTAATAATCCAATTGAATTTAAATTTTGTAACATTTTTATTTGTCTTCTTTGCCATTGTGCAATTAGAAATGATTTATATGATTTTAATCTGCAAACATATTTCATAAGAAAAAGTAAATACAGTGGACATGAATAAAAAATTTTACCATTCCCACTTACATATTTATGCTTGATCCAACATTGAAATTTGTGATTGCTATTTTTAATATTCATCCACTAAATTGTATTTTATACAATTAATTCCATTATTTGTAATTTGTTTCAATTAACATGTTCAAATATTATATTTTTCTAATCATTCAAATGCAATGGCATTTAAAATAAATTTAAAAGATGAAAACTTTGCAAATTTTCACTTTTTAGAATTTAAAGTTTTATAAGGATAAATATGTTACTAATAATCCAATTGAATTTAAATTTTGTAATTTTTTTTATTTGTCTCCTTTGTCATAATGCAAGTAGAAATGATTTATATGATTTTAGTCTACAAACATATTTCTTAAGAAAAAGTAAATGCAGTGGACATTAATAAAAGGTTTTCCCATTCCCTTCTACTTATAAATGCTTCACCCAACATTGAAATTTGTGATTGCTATTTATAATATTCATACACTAAATTTTATTTTGCACAATTAACCCCATTACCTGTTTTTTTTTTGTCCAATTAACATGTTCAAATATTATGTTTTTCTTACCATTCAAATGCAATGACATTTACAATAAATTTAAAACATCAAAACATTGCAAATTTTCACTTTTTAGAATTTAAAGTCATATAAGGATAAATACGTTACTAATAATTTAATTGAATTAAAATTTTTTAATTTTTTTATTTGTCACCTTAGCCATAAAGCAATTGAAAATGATTTATATGATTTTAGTATTGAAACATATTTCTTATGAAAAAATAAATGCAGTAGATACTAAAAAACAGTTTTCTCATTCCCCTCTACTTATATATGCTTGAACCAACATTGAAAGGTGTGATTGTTATTTATATTATTCATCCATTATATTGTATTTTATACAATTAGATTCATTAGTTGTATTTTTTTTTTCAATTCACATGTTTAAATATTATGTTTTTCTTATCATTCAAATGTAATTGCATTTACAATAAATTTAAAAGATCAAAACTTTGCAAATTTTCACTTTTTAGAATTTAATGTCTTACAAGGATAAATGCATTACTAATACTCAATTGCATTTAAATTTTGTAACCTTTTCGTTTGTCTCCTTTGCCTTAGTGCAATTGGAAATGATTTATATCATTTTTGTTTACAAACATATTTCTTAAGAAAAAATAAATGCAGTGGACACGAATAAAAAGTTTTCTCATTCCCCTTTACAAATATATGTTTCACCTAACATTGAAATTTATGATTTCTATTTATAATATTCATCCACTAAATTGTATTTTATACAATAAATTCTTATAAGGATAAATGCGTTAGTAATAATCCAATTGAATTGCAATTTTGTAATTTTTTTATTTGTCTCCCTTGTCATAGTGCTATTAGAAATGATTTATATGATTTTACTTTACAAACATATTTCTTAATAAAAAGTAAATGCAGTGGAGACTAATAAAAAGTTTTTCCATTGCTCTCTACAAATATATGCTTGGCCCAACTTTGAAATTTATGATTGCTATTTATCATATTCATCCACTAAATTGTATTTTATATAATTAAGTCCATTATTTGTAATTTTTTTCAATTAACATGTTCAAATATTATGTTTTTCTTACCATTCAAATGCAATGACATTTACAATAAATTTAAAAGATCAAGACTTTGCAAATATTCACTTTTTAGAATTTAAGGTCTTATAAGGATAAATGCATTACTAAAAATCAAATTGAATTTAAATTTTGTAATTTTTTTATCTGTCTCCTTTTCCATAGTGCAATTAGAAATGATTTATATGATTTTAGTCTACAAATATATTTCTTAAGAAAAAATAAATGCAGTGGACACTAAAAAAAGGTTTTCTGATTCCCCTCTACTTCTATATGCTTGACCTAACATTGAAATTTGTGATTGCTATTTATCATATTCATCGACTAAATTGTATTTTATAGAATTAAGTCCATTATTTGTAATTTTTTTCAATTAACATGTTCAAATATTATGTTTTTCTTACCATTCAAATGCAATGGCATTTACAATAAATTAAAAGATCAAAACTTTGCACATATTCACTTTTTAGAATTTAAGGTTTTATAAGGATCAATGCATTACTAAAAATCAAATTGAATTTAAATTTTGTAATTTTTTTATTTGTCTCCTTTTCCATAGTGCAATTACAAATGATTTATATGATTTTAGTCTACAAACATATTTCTTAAGAAAAAGTAAATGCAGTGGACACTAAAAAAAAGTTTTCTGATTCCCCTCTACTTCTATATGCTTGACCCAACATTGAAATTTGTGATTGTTATTTATTATATTCATTGACTAAATTGTATTTTATAGAATTAAGTCCATTATTCGTAATTTTTTTCAATTAATATGTTCAAATATTATGTTTTTCTTACCATTCAAATGCAATGGCATTTACAATAAATTTAAAAAATCAAAACTTTGCAAATATTCACGTTTTAGAATTTAAGGTCTTATAAGGATAAATGCATTACTAATAATCAAATTGAATTTAAATTTTCTAATTTTTTTATTTGTCTCCTTTTTCCATAGTGCAATTAGAAATGATTTATATGATTTTAGTCTACAAACATATTTCTTAAGAAAAAGTAAATGTAGTGGACACTAAAAAAAAGTTTTCCAATTCCCCTTTACTATATGCTTGACTCAACATTGAAATTTGTAATTGTTATTTATCATATTGATCCATTAAATTGTATTCTACAAAATTACGTCCATTATTTGTAATTTTTCTCAATTAACATGTTCAAATATTATGTTTTTCTTACCATTCAAATGTAATGGCATTTACAATAAATTTAAAAGATCTAAACTTTGCAAATTTTCACTTTTTAGAACTTATAGTCTTATAAGGACAAATGCGTTACTAATAATAAATTCAATTTAAAATTTGTAATCTTTTTATTTCTCTCCCGTACCATAGTGCAATTGGAAAAGATTTATATGTTAAGACAAAATAAATGCAGTGGACACTAATAAAAAGTTTTCTCATTCCCCTCTATAGATATATGGTTGACCAAACATTGAAATTTGTAATTGCTATTTATAATATTCATTTACTAAATTGTATTTTATACAATTACGTCCATTACTTGTATTTTTTTTCAATTAACATGTTCAAATATTATGTTTTTCTTACCATTCGAATGCAATAGTATTTGCAACAAATTTAAAAGATCTAAACTTTGCAAATTTTCACTTTTTAGAATTTAAAGTCTTATAAGGATAAATGCGTTACAAATAATCCAATTGAATTTAAATTTTGTAATTTTTTTATTTGTCTCGTTTGCCATAGTGCAATTAGAAATGATTTACATGATTTTAGTCTACAAATATATTTCTTAAGAAAAAGTAAATGCAGTGAACACCAATAAAAATTTTTCCCATTCCTCTCTACATATATATACGTGACCCAACATTGAAATTTGTGATTGGTATTTATAATATTCATCCACTAAATTGTATTTTATACAATTAGGTTCATTACTTGTATTTGTTTTCAACTAACATGTTTAAATATTATGTTTTTCTTACCATTCAAATGCAATAGTATTTACAACAAATTTAAAAGATCCAAACCTTGCAAATTTTTACTTTTTAGAATTTAAAATCTAATAAGAATAAATGCTTTACTAATAATCAATTAAATTTAAATTTTGTAATTTTTTTTAGTTGTCTTTGTTGTCATAGTGCAATTGGAAATGATTTATATGATTTTAGTCTACAAACATATTTCTTAAGAAAAGGTAAATGCAGTGGACACTAATAAAAAGTTTTCATATTCCCGTCTATATATATGTGTTTGACTAAACATTGAAATTTGTGCTTGCAATTTATAATATTCTTCTACCAAATTGCTTGCAATTTATAATATTCATCTACCAAATTTTATTTTACACAATTAGGACTATTAATTGTATTTTTGTTCAATTAACATGTTCAAAAATTATGTTTTTCTTACCATTTAAATGCAATGGCAATTACAATAAATCTAAAAGATCAAAACTTTGCAAATTTTCACATTTTAGAATATAATGTCTTATAAGGATAAAAGCGCTACTAATAATAAATTCAATTTAAAATTTGTAATTTTTTTATTTGTCTCTCATACGATAGTGCAATTGGAAATGATTTATATGAGTTTAGTTTACAAACATATTTCTTAAGAAAAATTAAATGTAGTGGATACTAATAAAAAGTTTTCCCATTCTCCTCTACAGATATATGTTTTACCAAACATTGAAATTTGTGATTACTATTTATAATATTCATCCACTAAATTTTGTTTTACACAATTAAGTCCATTACTTGTCCTTTTGCTCAATTAACATTTTCAAATATTATATTTTTCTTACCATTCAAATGCAATGACATTTACAATAAATTTAAAAGATCAAAACTTTACAAATTTTCACTTTTTAGAATTTAATGTCTTATAAGGATAAATGTGTTACTAATAATCCAATTGAAATTAAATTTTCTAATTTTTTATTTGTCTCCTTTGTCATAGTGCAATTAGAAATGATTTATATGATTTTAGTCTACAAACATATTTCTTAAGAAAAGGTAAATGCAGTGGATTGTAATAAAAAGTTTTTCCATTCCCCGCTACAGATATATGCTTGACCCAACATTAAAATTTGTGATTGCTATTTATAATATTTAACCATTAAATTGTATTTTAGACATTTAAGTCTATTATTTGTAATTTCTTTCAATTAACATGTTCAAATATTATGTTTTTCTTACCATTCAAATGCAATGGCATTTAAAACAAATTAAAAAGATCAAAACTTTGCAAATTTTCACTTTTTATAATTTAAAATTTTATAAGGATAAATGCGTTACTAATAATAAATTCAATTTAAAATTTGTAATTTTTTTATTTGTCTCCCTTGCCATAGTGCAATTGGAAATGATTTATATGAGTTTAGTTTACAAATATATTTCTTGAGAAAAAGTAGATGTAGTGGACACTAATAAAACGTTTTCCCATTCCCCTCAACAAATATATGTTTTACCAAACATTGAAATTTTTTATTGTTATTTATAATATTCATTCACTAAATTTTGTTTTATGTAATTAAGTCCATTACCTATATTTTTGCTCAATTAACATGTTCAAATATTATGTTTTTCTTACCATTCAAATGCAATGACATTTACAATAAATTTCAAAAACCAAAACATTGCAAATTTTCACTTTTTAGAATTTAAAATCTTATAAAGATAAATGCATTACTAATAATAAATTTAATTTAAATTTTGTGATTTTTTTATTTGTCTCCCTTGCCATAGTGCAATTGGAAATGATTTATATGAGTTTTGTTCACAAACATATTTCTTAAGAAAAAGTAAATGCAGTGGACATGAATAAAAAGCTTTCCCATTCCCCTGTACAGATATATGCTTGACCTAACATTGAAATTTGTGATTGTTATTTATAATATTCATCCACTAAATTGTATTTTATACAATTAAGTCCATTATTTGTAATTTTTTTTCAATTAACATGTTCAAATATTATATTTTTTTTACCACTCATATGCAATGGAATTTACAATAAATCTAAAAGACCAAAACTTTGCATATTTTTCACTTTTTAGAATTTAAAGTCTTATAAGGATAAATGCGTTACTAATAATAAATTCAATTTAAAATTTGTAATTTTTTTTTTGTCTCCTTTGTCATAGTGCAATTGGAAATAATTTATATGATTTTAGTTTACAAACATATTTCTTAGGAAAAAATAAATGTCATGGACACTAATAAAAAGCTTCCCATTCCCCTCTACGGATATATACTTAACCTCATACTGAAATTTGTGATTGCTATTTATAATATTCATCCACTAAATTTTGTTTTACGCAATTAAGTCCATTACCTGTATTTTTGCTCAATTAATATGTTCAAATATTATGTTTTTCTTACCATTCAAATGCAATGCATTAGCAATAAATTTAAAAGATGAAAACTTTGCAAATTTTCACTTTTTAGAATTTATTGTCTTATAAGGATAAATGTGTTACTAATAATCAATTGAATTTAAATTTTGTAATTTTTTTATTTGTCTCCTTTGTCATATTGCAATTGGAAATGATTTATATGATTTTTGTTTACAAACATATTTCTTAAGAAAAAGTAAATGAAGTGGAGACTAATAAAAAGTTTTCCCATTCCCCCCTACAGATATATGCTTGACCCAAAATTGAAATTTGTCATTGTAATTTATAATATTCATCGACTAAATTGTGTTTTATATAAAAAATATCCATTATTTGTAATTGTTTTCAATTAACATGTTCAAATATCATGTTTTTCATACCATTCAAATGTAATGACATTTACAATAAATTTAAAAGATCAAAACTTTACAAATTCTCACTTTTTAGAATTTAAAGTCTTACAATAAATGCGTTACTAATACTGTGTTGTATTTAAATTTTGTAATTTTTTTATTTGTCTCGTTTGCCATAGTACAATTGGAAATGATTTATATGATTTTAGTATAGAAACAAATTTCTTATGAAAGAGTAAATGCAGTGGACACTGACAAAAAGTTTTCTCATTCCCCTCTACTTATATATGCTTGACCCAAAATTGAAATTTGTGATTGCTATTGATAATATTCATCCACTATATTGTATTTTATACAAGTAGGTTCATTACTTGTATTTATGCAATGGCATTTACAATAAATTTAAAAGATCAAAACTTTGTAAATTTTCACATTTTAGAATTTAAAATCATATAAGGATAAATGCGTTACTAATAATAAATTCAATTTAAAATTTGTAACTTTTTTATTTGTCTCCCATGCCATAGCGCAATTGGAAATGATTTAGATGATTTTAGTTTACAAACATATTTCTTAAGAAAATGTAAATGCTGTGAACACTAATAAAAAGTTTTCTCATTCCCCTCAATAGATATATTCTTGTCCCTACATTGAATTTTGTGATTGCTATTTATAATATTCGTCCACCAAATTGTATTTTATACAATTAAGTCTATTACTTGTATTTTTTTTGGAATTAACATATCCAATATTATGTTTTTCTTACCATTCAAATGCAATGACATTTACAATAAATTTAAAAAATCAAAACTTTGCAAATTTTCACTTTTTAGAATTTAAAGTCTTATAAGGATAATGCCTTACTAATAATAAATTCAATTTAAAATTTGTAATTATTTTATTTGTCTCCTTTGTCCTAGTGCAATTGGAAATGATTTATATGATTTGAGTATAGAAACATATTTCTTAAGAAAAAGTAAATGTAGTGGACACTAATAAAAAGTTTTCTCATTCCCCTCTACAAATATATGCGTGACCCAACCTTAAAATTTACGATTGCTATTTATAATATTCATCTACTAAATTGTATTTTATACCATTAAGTTTGTTATTTGTAATTTTTTTCAATTAAAATGTTCAAAAATTTTGTTTTTCTTTCCATTCAAATGCAATGGCATTTACAATAAATTTAAAAGTTGAAAACTTTGCAAATTTTCACTTTTTAGAATTTAAAATCTTATAAGGATAAAAGCATTACTAATAATCTGTTGAATTTAAAATTTGTAATTTTTTTATTTATCTCCTTTGCCATAGTGCAATTGGAAATGATTTGTATGGTTTTAGTCTACAAACATATTTCTTGAGAAAAAGTAGATGCAATGTATACTAATAAAAGGTTTTCCCATTCCGCTCTATTGATATATACTTGATCCAACATTGAAATTTATGATTTCTATTTATAATATTCATCCACTAAATTGTATTTTATACAATTAAGTCCATTATTTGTAATTTTTTTCAATTGACATGTTCAAATATTATGCTTTTCTAACTATTCAAATACAATGGCATTTACAATAAATTTAAAAGATCAAAAATTTGCAAATTTTCACTTTTTAGAATTTCAAGTCTTACAAGGATAAATGTGTTACTAATACAATGTTGCATTTAAATTTTGTAATTTTTTTATTTGTCTCCTTCGCCATAGTGCAATTGGAAATGATTTATATGAATTTTGTCTACAAACATATTTCTTAAGAAATATTAAATGCAGTGGACACTAATAAAAAGATTTCTCATTCCCCTCTACAGATATATACTTGACTCAACATTGAAATTTGTGATTGTTATTTATAATATTCAACAACTAAATTGTATTTTATACAATTAAATCCATCATTTGTAATTTTTTTCAATTAGCATGTTCAAATAGTATGTTTTTCATACCATTCAAATACAATGACATTTATAACAAATTTAAAAGATCTAAACTTTGCAAATTTTCACTTTTCAGAATTTAAAGTCTTATAAGGATAAATGTGTTACTAATAATAAGTTAAATTTAAATTTTGTAATTTTTTTATTTGTCTCCTTTGCTATAATGCAATTTGAAATAATTTATATAATTTTAGTCTACAAACATATTTCTGAAGAAAAAGTAAATATAGTGGACACTAATAAAAAGTTTTTCCATTCCCCTTTACAGGTATATGTTTGACCCAACATTGAAATTTGTGATTGCAATTTATAATATTCATCCACTAAATTGTATTTTATACGATTAAGTCCATTATTTGTAATTGTTATCAATTAACATGTTCAAATATTATGTTTTTCTTACTATTCAAATGCAATGACATTTACAATAAATTTAAAAGATCAAAACTTTGCAAATTTTCACTTTTTAGAATTTAAAGTTTTACAAGGATAAATGCGTTACTAAAACTATGTTGCATTTAAATTTAGTCTACAAACATATCTCTTAAGAAGATGTAAATGCAGTGAACACTAATAAAATGTTTTCTCATTCCCCATTACAAATATATGCTTGACCCAACATTGCAATTTGTGATTGTTATTTAAAATATTCAACCACTAAATTATATTTTACACAATTAAGTCCATTATTTGTAATTTGTTTCAATTAACATGTTCAAATAGTATGTTTTTCATACCATTCAAATGTAATGACATTTACAATAAATTTAAAAGATCAAAACATTGCAAATTTCCACTTTTTAGAATTTAAAGTCCTATAAGGATAAATGCATTACTAATAATCAATTAAATTTAAATTTTGTAATTTTTTTATTTGTCTCCATTGCCATAGTGCGATTGGAAATGATTTATATGATTTAGTTTACAAACATATTTCTTAAGAAAAAGTAAATGCAGTGGACACTAATAAAAAGTTTTCTCATTCTCCTCTAAAGATGTATGCTTAACCCAACTTTGTAATTTGTGATTGCTATTTATAATATTCATCTATTAAATTCTATTTTATACAATTAAGTCCATTACATGCATTTATTTCAATTAATATGTTCAAATGTTACGTTTTTCTTACCATTCAAATGCAATGGCATTTAAAATAAATTTAAAAGATCAAAACATTGCACATATTAACTTTTTAGAATTTAAAGCCTTATAAAGATATATGCGTTATTAATAATCAGCTGAGTTTCAATTTTGTAATTTTTTTATTTGTCTCCCTCGCCATAGTGCGATTGAAAATGATTTATATGATTTTCGTCTACAAACATATTTCTTAAGAAAAAGTAAATGCAATGGGCACTATTAAAAAGTCTTCCCATTCCCCTCTATAGATATATGCTTGACGCAACATTGAAATTTGTGATTGCTATTTATAATATTCATCCACTAAATTGTATTTTATACAATTAGGTTCATTACTTGTATTTTTTTTCAATTAACATGTTCAAATATTACATTTTTCTTACCATTCAAATGCAATGACATTTAGAATAAATTTAAAAGATCAAAACATTACAAATTTTCACCTTTTAGAATTTAAAGTCTTATAAGGATATATGTGTTACTAATAATCAGTTGAATTTCAATTTTGTAGTTTTTTTATTTGTCTCCTTTGCCATAGTGCAATTGGAAATGATTTATAGGATTTTCATCCACAAACATATTTCTTGAGAAAAAGTAAATGCAGTGGACATTAAAAAAAAGTTTTCCTATTCCCCTTTACAGATATATGCTTGACCCAACATTAAAATTTGTGATTGCTATTTATAATATTCAGCCACTAAATTGTTTTTTATACAATAAAGTCCATTACTTGTATTTTTTTTTCAATTAACAGGTTCAAATATTACATTTTTCTTACCATTCAAATGCAATGGCATTTAGAATAAATTTAAAAGATCAAAACATTACCAATTTTCACTTTTTAGAATTTAAATCCTTATAAGGATATATGCATTTCTAATAATTAGTTGAATTTCAATTTCGTAATTTTTTTATTTGTCTCTTTTGCCATAGTGTGATCGGAAATGATTTATGTGATTTTCAACGACAAACATATTTCTTAAGAAAAACTAAATGCAATGGGCGTTAATAAAAAGTTTTCCCATTCCCAGTACAAATATATGCTTCACCCAACATTGAAATTTGTGATTGCTATATATAATATTCATCCACTAAATTGTATTTTATACAATTGGGTTCTTTACTTGTATTTTTTTTCAATTAACATATTCAAATATTACGTTTTTCTTACCATTCAAATGCAATGTCATTTAGAAAAAATTTAAAAGATGAAAATATTACCAATTTTCACTTTTTAGAATTTAAAGTTTTATAATGATATATGCGTTACTAATAATCAATTGAATTTCAATTATGTAATTTTTTTATTTATCTCCTTTGCCATAGTGCAATTGGAAATGATTTATATGATTTTCGTCTACAAACATATTTCTTAAGAAAAACTAAATGCAGTGGACACTACAAAAAAGTTTTCCCATTCTCCTATACTGATATATGCTTCACCCAACATTGAAATTTGTGATTGCTATTTATAATTTTCATCCACTAAATTGTATTTTATGCAACGAAGTCCATTATTTGTATTTTTTTTTTCAATTAATATGTTCAAATATTACGTTTTTCTTACCATTCAAATGCAATGGCATTTAGAATAAATTTAAAAGATCAAAACATTACCAATTTTCACTTTTTAGAATTTTAACCCTTATAAAGATGTATGCGTTACTAATAAATAGTTAAATTTAAAGTTTGTAATTTTTTTATTTGTCTCCATTGACATAATGCAATTTGAAATGATTTATATGATTTTATTCTACAAACATATTTCTTAAGAAAAAGTAAATGCAAGGGACACAAATAAAAAGTATTCCCATTCCCCTTTACAGATATATACTTGACCTAATAATGAAATTTGTCATTGCTATTTATTATATTCATCTACTAAATTGTATTTTATACAATTGGGTTTATTACTTGCATTTTGTTTCAATTAACATGTTCAAATATTATGTTTTTCTCACTATTCAAATGCAATGGCAATTACAATAAATTTAAAAGATCAAAACCTTGGAAATTTTCACTTTTTAGATTTTAAAGTTTTCTAAGAATAGATACGTTACTAATAATCAGTTGAATTTAAATTTTGTACTTTTTTTATTTGTCTCCTTTGATATAATGCAATTCGAAATGATTTCTATGATTTTAGACTACGAACAGATCTCTTAAGAAAAAGTAAATGCAGTGGACACTAAAAAAAAATTTTCCTATTCCCTTCTACAGATATATGCTTGGCCCAACATTGAAATTTGTGATTGCTATTTATTATATTCATCTACTAAATTGTATCTCATATGATTAAGTCCATTACTTATATTTTTTTTTCAATTAAAATGTTCAAATATTCTGTTTTTCTTACCATTCAAATACAATGACATTTACAAAAAATTTAAAAGATCAAAACTTTGCAAATTTTCACTTTTTCGAGTTTAAAGTCTTATAAGGATAAAAGCGTTACTTATAATCAATTGAATTTAAATTTTGTAATTTTTTTTGTCTCCTTTGACTTAATGCAATTTGATATGATTTATACGGTATTAGTCTACAAACTTATTTTTTAAGAAAAAGTAAATGCAGTATACACTAATAAAAAGTTTTCCCATTCCCATCTATAGATGTATGCTTGTCCCAACATTGAAATTTGTGATTGCTATTTGCTATATTCATCTACTAAATTGTATTTTATACAATTGGGTTCATTACTTGTATTTTTTTTTTTTCAATTAACATGTTCAAATGTTATGTTTTTCTTACAATTCAAATACAATGGCATTTACAACAAATTCAAAAGATCAAAATTTTGCAAATTTTCACTTTTTGGAATTTAATATCTTATAAGGATAAATACGTTACTAATAATCAGTTGAATTTAAATTTTGTAATTTTCTTTTTTGTCTCGTTTGTCGTATTGCAATTGGATATGATTTATATGATTTTAGTCTACAAACAGATTTCTTAAGAAAAAGTAAATGCAGTGGACTCTAATAAAAAGTTTTTGCATTGCCCTCTACAAATATATATTTAACCAAATATTGAAATTTGTGATTGTTATTTATTAGATTCATCGAATAAAAGGTATTTTATACGATTAAGTACATTACTTGTATTTTTTTTTCTATCACTATGTTCAAATGTTATGTTTTTCTTACCATTCAAAAGCAATGACATTTACAATAAATTTAATACATCAAAACTTTGCAATTAGAAAAGGTAAATGTAGTAAACAGTAATAAAAAGTTTTTTCATTCCTCTCTACAAATATATGCTTGACCCAACATTGAAATTTGTCATTGTTATTTATTATATTCATCCACTAAATTGTATTTTACACAATTGGGTTCATTACTTGTATTTTTTTTTAATTAACTTGTTCAAATGTTATGTTTTCTTACAATTCTAATGCAATGGCATTTACAATAATTTCAAAAGATCAAAACTTTGCAAATTTTCACTTGTTGGAATTTAAAGTCTTATAAGGATAAATACGTTACTAATATTCAGTTGAATTTAAATTTTGTAATTTTCTTTTTTGTCTCATTTGCCATATTGCAATTGGATATGATTTATATGGTTGTAGTCTACAAATAGATTTCTTAAGAAAAAGTAAATGCAGTAGATAATAATAAAAAGTTTTTTCATTCCCTTCTACAGATATATGCCTGGCCTAACATTGAAATTTGTTATTGTTGTTTATAATATTCGTCCACTAAATTGTATTTTATACGATTAAGTCCATTAGTTGTATTTTGTTTTTCAATTGACATGTTCAAATATTATGTTTTTCTTACCATTCAAATGTAATGGCATTCACAAAAAATTTCAAATATCAAAACTTTGCAAATTTTCACTTTTTAGAATTTAATGTCTTATAAGGATAAAAACGATACTAATAATCAGTTGAATTTAAATTTTGTAATTCTCTTTTTTGTCTCCTTTGCCATATTGCTATTGGATATGATTTATATGGTTGTAGTCTACAAATAGATTTCTTAAGAAAAAGTAAATGCAGTAGACACAAATAAAAAGGTTTCCCATTCTCTTCTACAGATATATGCTTGACCCAATATTGAAATATGTGATTGTAATTTATAATATTCATCTACTAAATTGTATTTTATACGTTACTAATAATCAGTTGAATTTAAATTTTGTAATTTTCTTTTCTGTCTCCTTTCCCTTATTACAATTGGATATGATTTATATGATTTTAGTCTACAAACATATTTCTTAAGAAAAAGTGAATGCAGTGGACACTAATAAAAGGTTTTCCATTCTCCTCTACAGATATGTGCTTGACCCAAAATTGAAATTGGTGATTGCTATTTATAATATTCATCCAATAAAATGTATTTAATATAATTGGGTTCATTACTTGTATTTCTTTTCAATTTACATTTTCAAATATTATGTTTTTCTTACCATTCAAATCCAATGACATTTACAAAAAATTTAAAAGATCAAAACTTTGCAAATTTTCACTTTTTAGAATTTAAAATCTTATAAGGATAAATGCGTTACATATAATCAATTAACTTTAAATTTTATAATTTTTTTGTTTGTCTCCATTGCCATAATGCAATTTGAAATGATTTATATGATTTTTGTCTACAAACATATTTTTTAAGAAAATGTAAATGCAGTGGACACTAATAAAAGGTTTTCTCATTCCCCTCTACAGATATATACTTGACCCAACATTGAAATTTATGATTGCTATTTATTATATTCATCCACTAAATTGTATTTTATACAATTGACTTCATTAATTGTTTTTTTTTTCAAGTAACATGTTCAAATATTATGTTTTTATTACTTTTCAAATGTAATGGCATTTACAAAAAATTTAAAACATCAAAACTTTGCAAATTTTCACTTTTTAGAATTTAAAGTCTTATAAGGATAAATACGTTACTTATAATCTATTGAATTTAAATTTTGTAATTTTTTTTATTTAACTCCTTTGACACAATGCAATTTGTAATGATTTATATGATTTTGGTCTACAAACATATTTCTTAAGAAAAAGTAAATGCAATGGACACTAACAAAAACTTTTCCCATTCCCCTTTACAGATATATGTTTGACCCAATATTGAAATTTGTGATTGCTATTTATAATATTCATCTACTAAATTGTATTCATTACATGTATATTTTTTCAATTAACATGTTCAAATATTAGATTTTTCTTACCATTCAAATGCAATGACATTTACAATAAATTTAAAAGATCAAAACCTTGCAAATTTTCACTTTTTATAATTTAAAGTCTTACAAGGATGAATGCGTTACTTATAATCTGTTGAATTTAAATTTTGTGATTTTTTTTGTTTGTCCCCTTTGCCATAGTGCAATTGGATATGATTTATATAATTTTAGTCTACAAACAGATTTCTCAAGAAAAAGTAAATGCAGTGGACACTAATAAAAAGTTTTCTCATTTCCCCTCTACAGATATATGCTTGACCCAACATTGAAATTTGTCATTTCTATTTATTATATTCATCCACTAAAATGTATTTTATATAATTGGGTTCATTATTTGTATTTTTTTTCAATTAACATGTTCAAATATTATGTTTTTCTTACCATTCGAATGCAATGGCATTTACAACAAATTTAAAAGATCTAGACTTTGCAAATTTTCACTTTTTAGAATTTAAAATCTTATAAGGATAAATGCATTACTAATAATCAATTGAATTTAAATTTTGTTATTTTTTTATTTGTCTCCTTTGCCATAGTGCAATTAGAAATGATTTATATGGTTTTAGTCGACAAACATATTTCTTGAGAAAAAGTAAATGTAGTGGATACTAATAAAATGTTTTCTCATTCCCCTCTACAGATATATGTCTGACCCAACATTGAAATTTGTGATTGCTATCAATAATATTCATTCACTAAATTGTATTTTGTACAATTAGATTCATTACTTGTATTTTTTTTTTGAATTAACATGTTCAAATATTATGTTTTTCTTACCATTCAAATGCAATGACATTTACAATAAATTTAAAATATCAAAACATTACAAATTTTCACTTTTTAGAATTTAAAATCTTACAAGGATAAATGCATTATTAATACTCAGCAACATTTAAATTTTGTAATTTTTTTAATTGTCTCCTTTGTTATAGTGCAATTGGAAATTATTTATATGATTTTAGTATAGAAACATATTTCTTATGAAAAAGTAAATACAGTGGACACTAATAAAAAGTTTTCCCATTCCCCTTTACTTATATATACTTGACCCAACATTGAAATTTCTGATTGTTATTTATAATATTCATCCACTATATTGTATTTCATACAATTAGGTTCATTACTTGTTTTTTTTTTTCAATTACCATGTTCAAATATTATGTTTTTCTTACCATTCAAATGCAATGGCATTTACAATAAATTTAAAATATCAAAACTTTGCAAATTTTCACTTTTTAGAATTTAAAGACTTATAAGGATACAAGCATTACTAATAATCAGTTGAATTAAAATTTGGTAATTTTTTTATTTGTCTTCTTTGTCATAGTGCGATTGGAAATAATTTATATGATTTTCATCTACAAACATATTTCATAAGAAAAAGTAAATGTAGTGGGCAAGAATAAAAAGTATTCTCATTCCCTTCTACAGATATATGCTTGACCCAACATTGATATTTCTTATTGCTATTTATATTATTCTTTCACTAAATTATATTTTATATGATTAAGTCCATTACTTGTATTTTTTTTTTCATTAACAAGTTTAAATGTTATGCTTTTTTGACCATTCAAATGCAATGACATTTACAAGAAATTTAAAAGATCAAAACTTTACAAATTTTCACCTTTTAGAATTTGAAGTCTTATAAGGATAAATGCGTTACAAATAATCAGTTGAATTAAATTTTGGAAAGTTTTTTATTTGTCTCTTTTGCCATAGTGCAATTTGAAATGATTCATATGATTTGAGTCTATAGACATATTTCTTAAGAAAAAGTAAGTGCAATGGACACTAATAAAAAGTTTTGTCATTCCCCTCTACAGATATATGGTTGGCTCAACATTGAAATTTGTGATTGCAATTTATGATATTTATCCACTAAATTGTATTTTATACAATTAGGTTCATTAATTGTATGTTTTTTCAATTAAAATTTCAAATATTATGTTTTTCTTACCAATCAAATGTAATAGCATTTACAATAAATTTAAAAGATCAAAACCTTACAAATTTTCACTTTTTAGAATTTAAAGTCTTATAAGGATAAATGCGTTACTAATAATCAGTTCAATTAAAATTTGGTAATTTTTTTATTTGTCTCCTTTGTCATAGTGCAATTGGAAATGATTTATATGATTTGAGTCTATCAACATATTTCTTAAGAAAAAGTAAATGCAGTGGACCCTAATAAAAAGTTTTGTCATTCCCCTCTAAAGATATATACTTTGCTCAACATTGAAATTTGTGATTGCATTTTATGATATTCATTGACTAAATTGTATTTTATACAATTAGGTTCATTACTTGTATGTTTTTTCAATTAAAATTTCAAATATTATGTTTTTCTTACCATTTAAATGGAATAGCATTTACAATAAATTTAAAAGATCAAAACCTTGCAAATTTTCACTTTTTAGAATTTAAAGTCTTATAAAGATAAATACGTTACTAATAATCAGTTGAATTAAAATTTGGTAATTTTTTTATTTGTCTCCTTTGCCATAGTGCAATTGGAAAAGATTTATATGATTTCAGTATGCAAACATATTTCTTAAGAAAATGTAAATGCAGTGGACACTGATAAAAACTTTTCCCATACCCCTCTACAGATATATGCTCGACCCAACATTGAAAATTGTGATTGCTATTTATAATATCCACCCTCTCAATTGTATTTTATACATTAGGTTCATTACTTGTATTTTTTTCAATTAAAATGTTCAAATATTATGTTTTTCTTACCATTCAAATACAATGGCATTTACAATCAATTTAAAAGATCAAAACTTTGCAAATTTTCACTTTTTAGAATTTAAAGTCTTAAAAGGATAAATACATCACTAAGAATTAGTTGAATTTATATTTTGTAATTTTCTTTTTTGTGTCCTTCGCCTTATTGCAATTGGATATGATTTATATCATTTTAGTCTACAAACATATTTTTTAAGAAAAAGTAAACACAATGGACACTAATAAAAACTTTTGTCATTCCCGTCTACATATATATCCTTGACCCAACATTGAAATTTGTGATTGCTATTTATTATGTTCATCCACTAAATTGTATTTTATACAACTGGGTTCATTACTTGTATTATTTTTCAATTAATATGTTCAAATATTATGTTTTTCTTACCATTCAAATGCAATGGCATTTACAAAAAATGTAAAAGATCAAAACTTTGCAAATTTTCACTTTTTAGAATTTGAAGTCTTACAAGGACAAATGTATTACATATAATCAATTGAATTTAAATTTTGTAATTTTTTTATTTGTCTCCTTTGAAATAATGCAATTTGAAATGATTTAGATGATTTTAGTCTACAAACATATTTTTGAAGGAAATGTAAATGCATGGGACACTGATAAAAGCATTTCCCATTCCCCTCTACAGATATATGCTGGACCTTACATTGAAATTTCTGATTGCTATTTATTATTTTCATCCACGAAATTGTATTTTATACAATTGGGTTCATTCCTTGTATTTTTTTTTTCAATTCACATTTTCAAAATAATATGTCTTTCTTACCATTCAAATGCAATGACATTTACAATAAATTTAAAAGAGCAAAACATTGCAAATTTTCACTTTTTAGAATTTAAAGTCTTATAAGGATAAATGCATTACTAATAATCAGTTGAATTAAAATTTAGTGATTTTTTTATTTGTCTCTTTTGCCATAGTGCAATTGAAAATGATTTATATAATTTTAGTCTACAAACAAATTTCTTAAGAAAAAGTAAATGTCGTGGACACTAATAAACAGTTTTCCTATTCCCCTCTATAGATATATACTTGACCCAACATTGAAATTGGTGATTACTATTTATAATATTTATCCGCAAAATTATATTTTATACAATTAAGTCCATTCCTTGCATTTTTTTTCAATTAACATGTTTAAATATTATATTTTCCTTACCATTCAAATGCAATGACATTTACAAAAAATTTAAAAGATCAAAACTTTGCAAATTTTCACTTTTTAGAATTTAAAGTCTTATAAGAATAAATGCCTTAATTATATTCAATTGAATATAAATTTTGTAATTTTTCCATTTGTCTCCTTTGACATAATGCAATTTGAAATGATTTATATGATTTTAGTCTAAAAACATATTTCTTGAGGAAAAGTAAATGCAGTGGACACTAATTGAAACTTTTCCCATTCCCCTCTATAGATATATGCTTGACCCAACATTGAAATTTGTAATTGTTATTTATTATTTTCATCCACTAAATTGTATCATATACAATTAGGTTCATTACTTGAATTTTTTTTCAATTAAAATGTTCAAATATTATGTTTTTCTTACCATTCAAATGTAATGACATTTACAATAAATTTAAAAGATTAAAACATTTCAAATTTTCACTTTTTAGAATTTAAAGTTTTATAAGGATAAATGCGTTACTAATAAACAATTAAATTGAAATTTTGTAATTTTTTTATTTGTCTTCTTTGACATAATGAAAATTGAAATGATTAATATGATTTTATTCTACAAACATATTTTTTAAGAAAAAGTAAATGTCGTGGACACTAATAAAAAGTTTTTCCATTCCTCTCTATAATATATACTTGACCCAACAGTGAAATTTGTAATTGTTATTTATTATGTTCATCGACTAAATTGTATTTTATACAACTGGACTTGTTATTTGTATTTTTTTTTAATTAACATGTTCAAATATTACATTTTTCTTACCATTCAAATGCAATGACATTTACAATAAATTTAAAAGATCAAAACTTTTTAAATTTTCACTTTTTCGAATTTAAAGTCTTATAAGAATAAATGCTTTAATTATATTCAATTGAATTTAAATTTTGTAATTTTTTTTATTTGTCTTCATTGATATAATGCAATTTGAAATGATTTATATGATTTTAGTCTAAAAACATATTTCTTGAGAAAAAGTAAATGCAATGCACACTAATAGAAACTTCTCCCATTCCCCTCTACAGATAAATGCTTGTCCCATCATTGAAATTTATGATTGCTATTTATTATATTTATCTACTAAATTGTATCTTATAAAATTAGGTTCATTACTTGTATTTTTCTTCAATTAAAATGTTTAAATATTATATTTTTTTTACCATTCAAATGCAATGGCATTTACAATAAATTAAAAAGATTAAAACTTTGTAATTTTTCAACTTTTAGAATTTAAAGTCTCATAAAAATAAATATGTTACTAATAATCAGTTGAATTTAAATTTTGTAATTTTCTTTTTTGTCTCCTTTTCCTTATGGCAATTGGATATGATTTTAATCTACAAACATATTTCTCAAGAAAAAGTAAATTTCATGGACACTAACAAAAAGTTTTCCCATTCCCCTCTACTTATATATGCTTCACCGAACATTAACATTTGTGATTATTATTTATAATATTTATCTACTAAATTGTATTTTATACAATTAGGTCCATTACTTGTATTTGTTTTTTCAATTAACATGTTTAAATATTATCTTTTCCTTACCATTCAAATGCAATGGCATTTACAAAAAATTTAAAAGATCAAAATTTTACAAATTTTCACTTTTTAGAATTTAAAGTTTTATAAGAATAAATGCCTTAATTATATTCAATTGAATTTAAATTTTGTAATTTTTCCATTTGTCTCCTTTGACATAATGCAATTTGAAATGATTTATATGATTTTAGTTTAAAAATATATTTCTCGAGAAAAAGTAAATGCAGTGGACACTGATAGAAACTTTTCCCATTCCCCTCTATAGATATATGCTTGACACAACATTAAAATTTGTGATTGCTATTTCTTATTTTCATCCACTAAATTGTATCATATGCAATTAGGTTCATTACTTGAATTTGTTTCTCAATTAAAATGTTTAAATATTATGTTTTTCTTACCATTCAAATGTAATGACATTTACAATAAATTTAAAAATTAAAACATTGCAAATTTTCACTTTTTAGAATTTAAAGTCTTATAAGGTTAAATACATTACTAATAAACAGTTAAATTGAAATTTTGTAATTTTTTTATTTGTCTTCTTTGACATAATGAAATTAGAAATGATTTATAAGATTTTATTCTACAAACATATTTCTTTTCAATTAACAGGTTCAAATATTATGTTTTTCTTACCATTCAAATGCAATGACATTGACAAAAAATTTAAAAGATCAAAACATTGCAAATTTTCACTTTTTAGAATTTAGAGTCTTATAAGGATAAATGTGTTACTTAGAATCAACTGAATTGAAATTTTGTAATTTTTTTATTTGTCTCCATTGCCATAATGCAATTTGAAATGATTTATATAATTTTAGTCTACAAACATATTTTTTAAGAAAATGTAAATGCAGTGGACACTAATAAAAGGTTTTCTCATTCCCCTCTACAGATATATACTTGATACAACATTGAAATTTGTGATTGCTATTTATTATATTCATCCACTGAATTGTATATCATACAATTAACTTCATTAATTATTTTCTTCTTTTCAAGTAACATGTTCAAATATTATGTTTTTCTTACCATTCAAATGAAATGGCATTTACAAAAAATTTAAAAGATCAAAACTTTGCAAATTTTCACTTTTTAGAATTTGAAGTCCTATAAGGATAAATGCGTTACTTATAATCTATTGAATTTAAATTTTGTAATTTTTTTTGACTCTTTTGACATAATGCAATTTGAAATCATTTATATGATTTTAGTCTATAAACATATTTCTTAAGAAAGAGTAAATGCAGTGGACATTAACAAAAACCTTTCTCCTTCCCCTCTACAGATATATGCTTGACCCAACATTGAAATTTGTGATTACTATTTATAATATTCATCCACTAAATTTTATTTTATACAATTTTGTCCATTACTATGTATCTTTTTTTAATTAATATGTTCAAATATTACGTTTTTCTTACCATTCAAATGCAATGACATTTACAATAAATTTAAAAGATCAAAACCTTGCAAATTTTCAGTTTTTATAATTTAAAGTCTTACAAGGATGAATGCGTTACTTATAATCTGCTGAATTTAAATTTTGTTATTTTTTTTGTTTGTCCCCTTTTCCATAGTGCAATTAGATATGGTTTATATAATTTTATTCTACAAACAGATTTCTTTAAAAAAAAAGTAAATACAGTGGACATTAATAAAAAGTTTTCCCATTCCCCTTTACAGATATAAGCTTGACCCAACCTTGAAATTTGTAATTTCTATTTATTATATTCATCCACTAACATTGCAAATTTTCACTTTTTAGATTCTCACTTTGAATTAAAATTTTGTAAGTTTTTTATTTATCTCCTTTGCCATAGTGCAATTAGAAATGATTTATATGATTTTAGTCAACAAACATATTTCTTAAGAAAAAGTAAATGCAGTGAACACTAATAAAAAATTTTCCCATTCCCCTATACTTATATATGCTTGACCTTAAATTGAAATTTGTGATTGCTATTTATAATATTCATCTATTAAATCGTATTTTATACAATTAGGTTCATTACTTGTATTTTTTTTCAATTAAAATGTTCAAATATTTTGTTTTTCCTGCCATTCAAATGCAATGACATTTACAACAAATTTAAAAGTTCTAAACTTTGCAAATTTTCACTTTTTAGAATTTAAAATCTTTTAAGGATAAATGCGTTACTAATAATCAATTGAATTTAAATTTTGTTATTTTTTTATTTGTCTCCTTTGTCATAATGCAATTAGAAATGATTTATATGATTTTAGTTGACAAATATATTTCTTAAGAAACAGTAAATGCAGTGGGCAGTAATAAAAACTTTTCCCATTTCCCTCTACAGATATATGCTTGACCCAACAATAAAATTTGTGATTGCTATTTATTATATTTATCCACTAAATTGTATTTTATACAGTTGGGTTCGTTACTTATATTTTTTTTCAATTAGCATGTTCAAATATTATGTTTTTCTTACCATTCAAATGCAATGGCATTTACAAACAATTTAAAGATTAAGACTTTACAAAATTTCACTTTTTAGAATTTAAAATCTTATAAGGATAAATGCGTTACTTATAATCAATTGAATGTAAATTTTGTAATTTTCTTATTTGTCTCCATTGCCATTATGCAATTTGAAATGATTTATATGATTTTAGTCTACAAACATATTTCTTAAGAAAAAGTAAATACAGTGGGCAATAATAAAAACTTTTCCCATTTCCCTCTATAGATATATGCTTGACCCAACAATGAAATTTGTGATTACTATTTATTATATTCATACACTAAATTGAATTTATACAATTGGGTTCGTTACTGGTTTTTTTTTCAATTACCATGTTCAAATATTATGTTTTTCTTACCATTCAAATGCAATGACATTTACAAACAATTTAAAAGATCAAGACTTTGCAAATTTTCACTTTTTAGAATTTAAAGTCTTATAAGGATAAATGCGTTACTTATAATCAATTGAATGTAAATTTTGTAATTTTTTTATTTTTCTCCATTGCCATAATACAATTTGAAATGATTTATATGATTTTAGTCTACAAACATATTTTTTAAGAAAATGTAAATGTAGTGGACACTAATAAAAGGTTATCTCATTCCCCTCTACAGATATATACTTGACCCAACATTGAAATTTGTGATTGTTATTTATAATATTCATCCACTAAAATGTGTTTTATGTAATTGGGTTCATTACTTGTATTCCTTTTCAATTAACATGTTCAAATATTATGTTTTTCTTACCATTCAAATGCAATGGCATTTACAAAAATTTTGAAAGATCAAAACTTTGCAAATTTTCACTTTTTAGAATTTAATGTCATATAAGGATAAATACGTTACTAATAATCAGTTGAATTTAAATTTTGTAATTTTCTTTTCTGTCTCTTTTGCCTTATTACAATTGGATATGATTTATATGATTTTAGTCTACAAACATATTTCTTTAGAAAAAGTAAATGTAGTGGACACTAATAAAAGGTTTTCCCATTCCTCTCTACAGATATATGCTTGACTCAACATTGAAATTTGTGATTGTTATTTATAATATTCATGCACTAAACTGTATTTTATATAATTGGGTTCATTACTTGTATTTCTTTTCAGTTAACATGTTCAAATATTATGTTTTTCTTACCATTCAAATGCAATGACATTGACAAAAAATTTAAAAGATCAAAACATTGCAATTTTCACTTTTTAGAATTTAGAGTTTTATAAGGATAAATATGTTACTTAGAATCAATTGAATTGAAATTTTGTAATTTTTTTATTTGTCTCCGTTGCCATAATGCAATTTGAAATGATTTATATGATTTTAGTCTACAAACATATTTCTTAAGAAAATGTAAATGTAGTGGACACTAACAAAAGGTTTTCTCATTCCCCTCTACAGATATATACTTGATACAACATTGAAATTTGTAATTGTTATTTATTACATTCATCCACTAAATTGTATTTCATACAATTAACTTCATTAATTGTTTTCTTTTTTTCAAGTAACATGTTCAAATATTATGTTTTTCTTACCATTCAAATGAAATGGCATTTACAAAAAATTTAAAAGATCAAAACTTTGCAAATTTTCACTTTTTAGAATTTAAAGTCCTATAAGGATAAATGCATTACTTATAATCTATTGAATTTAAATTTTGTAATTTTTTATTTGACTCCTTTGACATAATGCAATTTGAAATGATTTATATGATTTTAGTCTACAACATATTTCTTAAGAAAGAGTAAATGGAGTGGACATTAACAAAAACTTTTCCCCTTCCCCTCTATAGATATATGCTTGACCCAACATTGAAATTTGTGATTACTATTTATAATATTCATCCACTAAATTGTATTTTATACAATTTTGTCCATTACTATGTATCTTGTTTTAATTAACTTGTTCAAATATTACGTTTTTCTTACCATTCAAATGCAATGACATTTACAATAAATTTAAAAGATCAAAACCTTACAAATTTTCACTTTTTATAATTTAAAGTCTTATAAGGATGAATGCATTACTTATAATCTGCTGAATTTAAATTTTGTTATTTTTTTTGTTTGTCCCCTTTGCCGTAGTGCAATTGGATATGGTTTATATAATTTTAGTCTACAAACAGATTTCTTGAAAAAAAAGTAAATGCAGTGGACATTAATAAAAAGTTTTCCTATTCCCCTCTACAGATATAAGCTTGACCCAACCTTGAAATTTGTAATTTCTATTTATTATATTCATCCACTAACATTGCAAATTTTCACTTTCTAGATTTTCACTTTGAATTAAACTTTTGTAATTTTTTTATTTGTCTCCTTTGCCATAGTGCAATTAGAAATAATTTATATAATTTTAGTCTACGAACATATTTCTTAAGAAAAAGTAAATGCAGTGAACATCAATAAAAAATTTTCCGATTCCCCTCTACTTATATATGCTTGATCTTAAATTGAAATTTGTGATTGCTATTTATAATATTCATCCACTAAATCATATTTTATACAATTAGGTTCATTACCTGTATTTTTTTTCAATTAAAATGTTCAAATATTTTATTTTTCTTGCCATTCAAATGCAATGACATTTACAACAAATTTAAAAGTTCTAAACTTTGCAAATTTTCACTTTTTAGAATTTAAAATCTTTTAAGGATAAATGCGTTACTAATAACCAATTGAATTTAAATTTTGTTATTTTTTTATTTGTCTCCTCTGTCATAATGCAATTAGAAATCATTTATATGATTTTAGTCGACAAACATATTTCTTAAGAAAAAGTAAATGCAGTGGGCAATAATAAAAACTTTTCCCATTTCCCTCTACAGATATATGCTTGACCCAACAATGAAATTTGTGATTGCTATTTATTATATTCATCCACTAAATTGTATTTTATACAATTGGGTTCGTTACTTATATTTTTTTTTCAATTAGCATGTTCAAATATTATGTTTTTCTTACCATTCAAATGCAATGGCATTTACAAACAATTTAAAAAATTAAGACTTTACAAATTTTTACTTTTTAGAATTTAAAATCTTATAAGGATAAATGCGTTACTTATAATCAATTGAATGTAAATTTTGTAATTTTCTTATTTGTCTCCATTGCCATTATGCAATTAGAAATCATTTATATGATTTTAGTCTACAAACATATTTCTTAAGAAAAAGTAAATGCAGTGGGCAATAATAAAAACTTTTCTTATTTCCCTCTACAGATATATGCTTGACCCAACAATGAAATTTGTGATTGCTATTTATTATATTCATGCACTAAATTGTATTTTATACAATTGGGTTCGTTACTAGTATTTTTTTTCAATTATCATGTTCAAATATTATGTTTTTCTTACCATTCAAATGCAATGACATTTACAAACAATTTAAAAGATCAAGACTTTACAAATTTTCACTTTTTAGAATTTAAAGTCTTATAAGAATAAATGCGTTACTTATAATTAATTGAATGTAAATTTTGCAATTTTTTTATTTGTCTCCATCGCCATAATGCAATTTGAAATGATTTTTATGATTTTAGTCTACAAACATATTTTTTAAGAAAATGTAAATGTAGTGGACACTAATAAAAGGTTATCCCATTCCCCTCTACAGATATATACTTGACCCAACAATGAAATTTGTGATTGTTATTTATAATATTCATCCACTAAAATGTATTTTATATAATTAGGTTCATTACTTGTATTTCTTTTCAATTAACATGGCCAAATATTATGTTTTTCTTACCATTCAAATGCAATGACATTTACAAAAAAATTTGAAAGATTAAAACTTTGTAAATTTTCACTTTTTAGAATTTAATGTCATAAAAGGATAAATATGTTACTAATAATCAATTGAATTTAAATTTTGTAATTTTCTTTTGTGACTCTTTTGCCTTATTTCAATTGGATATGATTTATATGATTTTAGTTTACAAACATATTTTTTAAGAAAAAGTAATTGTAGTGGACACTAATAAAAGGTTTTCCCCTTCCTTTCTACAGATATATGCTTGACCCAACATTGAAATTTGTGATTGCTATTTATAATATTCATCCACTAAATTGTATTTAATAGAATTGGGTTCATTACTTGTATTTCTTTTCAATTAACATGTTCAAATATTATGTTTTTCTTACCATTCAAATGCAATGACATTTACAAAAAATTTAAAACATCAAAACTTTGCAAATTTTCACTTTTTAGAATTTAAAGTCTTATAAGGATAAAGGTATTATTTAAAATCAATTGAATTTAAATTTTGTAATTTTTTTTATTTGTCTCCCTTGCCATAATGCAATTTGAAATGATTTATATGATTTTAGTCTACAAACATATTTCTTAAAAAAATGTAAATGTAGTGGATACTAATAAAAGGTTTTCCCATTCCCCTCTACAGACATATGCTTGATCCAACATTAAAATTCATGATTGCTATTTATTATATTCATCCATTAAATTGTATTTCATACAATTGACTTCATTAATTATTTTTTTTTTCAAGTAACTTGTTCAAATACTATGTTTTTCTTACCATTCAAATGCAATGACATTTACAAAAAATTTAAAAGATCAAAACAAATTTTCACTTTTTAGAATTTAAAGTTCTATAACAATAAATGCGTTACTTATAATCTATTGAATTTAAATTTTGTAATTTTTTTATTTGACTCCTTTGATATAATGCAATTTGAAATGATTTATATGATTTTAGTCTACAAACATATTTCTTAAGAAAAAGAAATGCAGTGGACACTAAGAAAAACTTTTCCCCTTCCCCTCTACAGATATATGCTTGACCCAATATTGAAATTTGTGATTATTATTTATAATATTCATCCATTAAATTGTATTTTATACAATTTAGTCCATTACATGTATCTTTTTTCAATTAACATGTTCAAATATTACGTTTTTCTTACCATTCAAATGCAATGACATTTGCAATAAATTTAAAAGATCAAAACCTTACAAATTTTCACTTTTTATAATTTAAAGTCTTACAAGGATGAATGCGTTACTTATAATCAGTTGAATTTAAATTTTGTTATTTTTTTTTGTTTGTCCCTTTAGCCATAGTGCAATTGAATATGGTTTATATCATTTTAGTCTACAAACAGATTTCTTAAGAAAAATTAAATGTAGTGGACACTAATAAAAAGTTTTCTCATTTCCCTCTACAGATATATGCTTGACCCAACTTTGAAATTTGTAATTTCTATTTATTATATTCATCCACTAATATTGCAAATTTTCACTTTTTAGATTTTTACTTTGAATTAAAATTTTATAATTTTTTTATTTGTCTCCTTTGCCTTGCCATAGTGCAATTAGAAATGATTTATATGATTTTAGTCTATGAAGATATTTCTTAAGAAAAAGTAAATGTAGTGAACACTAATAAAAAATTTTCCCATTCCCCTTTACTTATATATTTTTGACCCTAAATTGAAATTTGTGATTGCTATTTATAATATTCATCCACTAAATTGTATTTTATACAATTAGGTTCATTACTTGTATTTTTTTTTTCAATTAAAATGTTCAAATATTTTGTTTTTCTTGCCATTCAAATGCAATGGAATTTACAACAAATTTAAAAGATCTAAACTTTGCAAATTTTCACTTTTTAGAATTTAAAATCTTATAAGGATAAATGCGTTACTAATAATCAATTGAATTTAAATTTTGTTATTTTTTTATTTGTCTCCTTTGCCATAGTGCAATTAGAAATGATTTATATGATTTTAGTCGATAAACATATTTCTTAAGAAAAAGTAAATGCAGTGGACACCAATAAAAAGTTTTCTTATTCCCCTCTATAGATATATGTCTGACCTAACATTAATATTTGTGATTGCTATTAATAATATTCATCCACTAAATTATATTTTATACAATTAGATTCATTACTTGTATTTTTATTTAATTAACATGTTCAAATATTATGTTTTTCTTACCATTCAAATGCAATGACATTTACAATAAATTTAAAATATCATAACATTGCAAATTTCCACTTTTTAGAATTTAAAGTCTTACAAGGATAAATGCGTTACTAATACTCAGCTGCATTTAAATTTTGTAATTTTCTTAATTATCTCCTTTGTCGTAGTGCAATTGGAAATGATTTATATGATTTTAGTATAGAAACATATTTCTTATGAAAAAGTAAATGTAGTGGATACT
Source organism: Bruguiera hainesii (assembly GCA_023213295.1). Taxonomy (NCBI): domain Eukaryota; kingdom Viridiplantae; phylum Streptophyta; class Magnoliopsida; order Malpighiales; family Rhizophoraceae; genus Bruguiera; species Bruguiera hainesii. The sequence goes on from JAHOYR010000004.1 coordinate 4,349,128, forward strand.
AAAAGAAGATTTCCCATTTCCCTCTACCTATATATGCTTGACCCAACATTGAAATTTGTGATTGCTATTTATAATATTCATCCATTATATTGTATTTTATACAATTAGGTTCATTACTTGTTTTTTCTTTTTCAATGAACATGTTCAAATATTATGTTTTTCTTATCATTCAAATGTAATGGCATTTACAATAAATTTAAAAAATCAAAACTTTGCAAATTTTCACTTTTTAGAGTTTAAAGTATTATCAGGATAAATGCGTTATTAATAATAAATTCAATTTAAAATTTGTAATTTTCTTATTTGTCTCCCGTGCCATAGTGCAATTGGAAATAATTTATATGATTTACTTTACAAACAGATTTCTTTAGAAAAAGTAAATGTTTTCCCATTCCCCTCAACAGATATATTCTTGTCCCAATATTGAAATTTGTGATTGCTATTTATAATATTCATCCACTAAAATTTATTTTACACAATTAAGTCTAGTACTTGTATTTTTGTTCAATTAACATATTTAAATATTATATTTTTCTTACCATTCCAATGCAACAACATTTATATTCAATTTAAAAGATCAAAACGTTGCAAATTTTCACTTTTTAGAATTTAAAGTCTTATAAAGATAAATTCATTTCTAATATTCATCCACTAAATTGTATTTTGTACAATTAGATTCATTACTTGTATTTTTTTTTGAATTAACATGTTCAAATATTATGTTTTTCTTACCATTCAATTGTAGCATCATTTACAATAAAATTAAAAGATCAAAACTTTGCCAATTTTCTCTTTTTTGGATTTAAAGTCTTATAAAGATAAATGCGTTACTAATAATCAATTGAATTTAAATTTTCTAATTTTTTTATTTGTCTCCTTTGCCATATTGCAATTGGAAATGATTTATATGATTTCAGTTTACAAACATATTTCTTAAGAAAAAGTAAATGAAGTGCACACTAATAAGTCCATTATTTGTAATTTTTTTCAATTAACATGTTCAAATATTATGTTTTTCTTTTCATTCAAATGCAATGACATTTACAATAAATTTAAAAGATCAAAACTTTGCAAATTTTCACTTTTTAGAATTTAATATCCTACAAGGATAAATGCGTTACTAATACTCAGTTGCATTTAAATTTTTTAATATTTTTATTTGTCTCCTTTGCCATAGTGCAATTGGAAATGATTTATATGATTTTAGTATAGAAAAATATTTCTTATGAAAAGGTAATTGCAGTGGACACTAAGAAAAATTTTTCCCATTCCCCTCTACTTATATATGCTTCACCCAACATTAACATTTTTTATTGCTATTTATTATATTCATCCACTAAATTGTATATTATGCATTTAGGTCTATTACTTGTATTTTTGTTCAATTAATATGTTTAAATATTATGTTTTTCTTACCATTCAAGTGCAATGACATTTACAATAAATTTAAAAGATCAAAACATAGCAAATTTTCACTTTTTAAAATTTAAAGTCTTCTAACGATAAATGCGTTACTAATAATATATCCAATTTACAACTTGTAATTTTTTTTATTTGTCTCTTTTGACATAATGCAAATGCAGTGGACACTAATAAAAAGTTTTCCCTTTGCCCTCTTTAGATATATACACGACCCAAAATTGAAATTTTTGATTGCTATTTATAATATTAATCCACTAAATTTTATTTTACACAATTAAGTCCATTACTAGTAATTTTGTTCAATTAACATGTTCAAATATTATACTTTTCTTACCATTTAAATGTCATTTATAATAAAGTTGAAAGTTGAAAACTTTACAAATTTTTACTTTTAAGAATTTAAAGTCTTATAAAGATAAAAATCATACTAATAATCAGTTGAATTTAAATTTTGTAATTTTTTTATTTGTTTCGTTTGTCATAGTACAATTGGAAATGATTCATATGATTTTAGTATAGAAATATATTTCTTAAAAAAATGTAAATGCAATGGATACTAATAAAAAGTTTTCCTTTTCCCCTCTACAGATATATGCATGACTCAAAATTGAAATTTATGAATGTTATTTATAATATTCATGCACTAAATTTTATTTTATACAATTAGGTTCATTACTTGTATTTTTTTTTCAATTAACATGTTCAAAAATTATGTTTTTCTTACCATTCAAATGCAACGACATTTACAAGAAATTTAAAATATCAAAATTTCGCAAATTTTCACTTTTTAGAATTACAAGTCTTATAAGGATAAATGTATTACTAATAATTTTTAAAATTTAAAATTTCTAATTTTTTTATTTCTCTCCTTTCCCATAGTGCAATTAGGAATGATTTATATGATTTTAGCAGAGAAACATATTTCTTAAGAAAAAGTAAATGCAGTGGACACTAACAAAAAGTTTTCTCATTCCCCTCTCCATATATATCCTTGACCCAATATTGAAATTTGTGATTACTATTTATAATATTTATCCACTAAATTGTATTTGATACAATTAGGTTGATTGCTTGTATTTTTTTTTTCAATTAAAATGTTCCAATATTATGTTTCTCTTACCATTCAAATGCAATGGCTTTTATAACAAATTTAAAATATCAAAACTTTGCAAATTTTCACTTTTTAGAATTTAAAGTCTTATAAGGATAAATGCATCACTAATAATTAGTTAAATTTAAATTTTGTAATTTTTTTATTTGTCTCCTTTGTCACAATGCAATTTGAAATGATTTATATGATTTTCATCTACAAAAATATTTCTTAAGAAATAGTAAATGCAGTGCACACTAATAAAAAGTTTTCTCATTCCCCTTTACAGATATATACTTGACCAAATTTGGAAATTTGTGATTGCTATTTATAGTATTCATCCACTAAATTTTATTTTACACAATTAAGACCATTACTTGTATTTTTGTTCAATCAACATGTTCAAATATTAGGTTTTTCTTACCATTTAAATGCAATGACTTTTACAATAAATTTAAAAGATCAAACTTTGCAAATTTTCACCTTTTAGAATTTAAAGTCTTACAACGATAAATGTGCTACTAATACTCAATTGCATTTAAATTTTGTAATTTTTTTATTTGTCTCCTTTGCCTTAGTGTAATTGGAAATGATTTATATCATTTTTGTTTACAAACATATTTCTTAAGAAAACGTAAATGCAGTCGACACAAGTAAAAAGTTTTCTCATTTCCCTCTATAGATATATGCTTGACCCAACATTGAAATTTGAGATTGGTATTTATCATATTCATCCACTAAATTGTATTTTATCCAATTAGAATTTAAATTCTTATAAGGATAAACGTGTTAGTAATAATCCAATTGAATTGAAATTTTGTAATTTTTTTATTAGTCTCCCTTGCCATAGTGCAATTAGAAATGATTTATATGATTTTAGTCTACAAACATATTTCTTAAGAAAAAGTAAATGAAGTGGGCACTGATAAAATGTTTTCCCATTCCCCTTTATAGATATATTCTCGTCCCAATATTGAAATTTGTGATTGTTATTTATAATATTCATCCACTAAATTGTATTTTATATAATTAAGTCCATTACTTGTGTTTTTTTTTTCAATTAACATGTTCAAATATTATGTTTTTTTATTACCATTTAAATGCAATGGTATTTACAACAAATTTAAAAGATCCAAACTTTGCAAATTTTCACTTTTTAAAATTTAAAATCTAATATGAATAAATGTGTTACTAATAATCAATTGAATTTAAATTTTGTAATTTTTTTATTTGTCTCCATTGTCATAGTGCAACTGGAAATGATTTATATGATTTTAGTCTACAAATATATTTCTTAAGAAAAGGTAAATGTAGTGGACACTAATAAAAAGTTTTGCCATTCCCCTCTATAGATATATGCTTGACCAAACATTGAAATTTGTGATTGCTATTTATAATATTCATCCATTAAATTATATTTTACACAATTAAGACCATTACTTGTATTTTTGTTCAATTAACATGTTCAAATATTATGTTTTTCTTACCATCCAAATGCAATGACATTTACAATAAATTTAAAAGATGAAAACATTGCAAATATTCACTTTTTAGAATTTAAGGTCTTATAAGGATAAATGCATTACTAATAATCAAATTGAATTTAAATTTTGTAATTTTTTTTATTTGTCTCCTTTTCCATAGTGCAATTAGAAATGATTTTGAAGTTCCCAACTTCACCCTAGGATCTACTAGTTTGTGATACTGAGAGGGGGGGTGAGTTAGTATCACCACAATTCGCAATTCGCAGGAAAGTGAACAACTTTAATTTCTTCTTAAAAGCGAACTCTTTCTCAGATTCGACTAAGGTAGATCTATTGCTACCTACTAATCACAATAGTCCCTAAAGTCACCTTTCAGACACCTTGCCTAATAGACAATTCGGATGTTCTTGTTTAGGTCTTCGTTAGGTTATGGGTTGGCTGATACTTTAGCTGCGTTCATAACTCAATTCAAAACACAAAACGTAAAGCAAATTAAGGACACACGAGATTTACATGGTTCCGTCAACATGACGTACATCCACGGTAGTAGGGACTCTCCCTTACCGAGACTATCCACTATACTTGAGAATTCCAGTTACAATGGATGTCTTAATCTTCTGCTCCTTTCACTATTGCAATTACTAAGCAAGTACAATACAAAGAGTGTCACTTACTGTGTCTACCCTTCGTCTAGCTCGTCTTGCCTCTATTGAATTGAAAGGCTGCTCCACTGCCGTTTAGAAGTTCACCGCAACGCTCTCTAACCTCTCTTGAAGAAATCTAGAAATATGTTGAGTTCTTTCTGATGCTTCGCCAAATTCCTTCTCTAGGTTGTCTCACACAGCTCCTGCTTTCACCGTCTCACAGTTTCAAAGCTTGCACTCAAACTTCTAGTCTGCCGTTTCACGTCTCACGGCCTGCCCCACGCTTCTGATCAGTCACGCTGTTGCACGTTCTGGTCTCACGCTTCTGGTCTGCCGTTTCACGTCTCTTGGCCTGCCTCACGCTACTGGTTTTTCTGGTTCACGTCTCTCGCCCTGCCTCACGCTTCTAGTCTACTGTCTTCTCTTCCGGGTGATCTCACGAATACTAGGTCTGTTGTCTTCTCCTCCGGGTGGTCTGTTTCTTATTTCTCCTCTTGCTGGTTGTGCGTTTCTGGTTTGCTTGCAGGACGTGTTTCTGGTTTCCTTGCAGGAGGCGTTTCTAGTTTGCTTGCAGGATGTGTTTCTGGTTTGCTTGTAGGAGGCGTTTCTGGTTTGCTTGCAGGAGGCGTTTCTGGTTTGCTTGCATGAGGTCGCACATTCTGGTTTTCTCTCCCGGTGGTGATGTTTCTGGTTTGCTCTCCTGGTGGTGTTGTTTCTGATCTCTTACCGTTCTGCTCTCTCTTCCTTTTGGCCGGTTGCTGTAGGGTTGCTGTTTTTTTCAATTTTGTTGCCCCCCTTCTTTAGTTTTGTCTTCCAAGGCCTTTATATACTCTCTTCCATGAAACCCTAATAGAGCTTACATGGCAGATTTACGTTCTTGCCCTTACACAGCAGATTTACTTTCTTGCCCTTCAATGTGGCTTTACTTTCTTGCACACTTAACCCTAGTTGACAACAATTACAACCCATACAAGGCTGTGGGAACAACAATCTCCCCCTTCGTAATTGTTGGCAACACTCACAACAAAAACCATTATGCAGCAGTCCTTCATAATCTTCTTAGAGTAATAATCCAGAAGCAGATGGATTACAACTCCCCCTAAATATGCACTCCCCTTTCCTTAACAGCTCCCCCTGCACTGTTGCTTCTCTCCCCCTTTGCCAACCAATTACAAATTTGAAAAACCTGCAAAGTAGAGATGGAGGATTCACCTGAACGTCAGGCTTGAGGAGACATTTGCACAGATAGACTCATTCTATGCTTTTCAAAAAGCTCTGTGGATAGAGGTTTAGTTAGAATATCTGATATTTGATCTTTAGTGCTGACATACTCCAACTGAATTGTGCCCTCTTCCACTTGATCCTTGATAAAGTGATACCGGATATCAATATGCTTGCTCCTTGAATGTTGAACTGGATTCTTGCTAAGATCAATTGCACTTTGATTATCACAAAGTACACTCACTGGTAACTTCACTTCAACACCCAAATCGGCCAATTGTCTTTGCATCCATATCACCTGAGTACATGCTGCACAAGCAGCCATATACTCAGCCTCCGCTGTGCTCAAAGCAACATTGTTTTGCTTTCTACTTAGCCATGCAACACACTTTGAACCCAAGTAGAAGCTGCAGCCACTGGTTGATTTTCTATCATCTGTGCTTCCTACCCAATCTGCATCAGTGTATGCTCGTAGTTTTACAGAATCCATGGCAGGATACCACAAGCCCATTTCCAGTGTCCCCTTAAGGTATCTTAGGATTCTTTTCACTACCAACACATGGGATTCCTTAGTATCAGCTTGGAATTTGCTAGCGATGCACACAGCTTGCATGAGATCAAGCCTTGATGTTGTAAGGTACAGAAGGATCCCTATCATCTTCCTGTATTCTGTAGGGCTTGTACTCCTTCCTTCATGATCTTTTGTTAACTTGCAACCCACTGTCATAGGGGTACTGACATGTCTGCTATCCTCCATGCCAAACTTTTTCAGCATCTCTTTGGCATATTTTGTCTGAGAAATAAAAATACCTTCTTCACATTGTTTTATTTGTAATCCAAGAAAGTAAGTCATTTCTCCAATCAATGACATCTCAAATTCTTCACTCATCTTCTGTGCAAATTCTTGGCATAGCTCAGAGTGATCCCCTCCAAAGATGATGTCATCTACATATACTATAGTTATTAGTTGGCCTTTCTCTGAGTTGAACACATATAGGTTATTATCAACTGTTCCTCTTCTGAAGTTCAACCTTCTCAAATACGCGTCTAACCTGCTGTACCATGCTCTTGGGGCTTGTTTAAGGCCATACCAGGCTTTCTTCAGCTTGCACACGTGTGTCTCATCCTCACTAATTTGTACTCCATCGGGTTGTTCAATATACACTTCTTCTTTTAGGAGCCCATTCAGAAAGGCTGATTTCACATCCATCTGGTAAACTTTATACCTCTTATATGCTGCCAAAGCTAAGAACATTCTGATAGTTTCCAACCTTGCTACTGGTGCAAAAGTTTCATCAACATCTACTCCTTCTATCTGAGTGTAGCCTTTGCAAACTAGCCTAGCCTTGTTCCTCACCACCTTGCCATCTTTATTGTGTTTATTTTTAAACACCCATTTTGTTCCTATGACATTCTTGTCAGGGGGTCTTGGAACTAGCTCCCATGTTTCATTCTTCTCGATTTGATCCAGCTCCTCATTGATAGCTTTGATCCAAGCTTTGTCTTGTGCAGCCTCTTCAACAGATTTAGGTTCAACTTGTGAGAGTAAAGCAGTAGCTCCCACAATTCTTCTTCTTGTTGTAACTCCTGTTGATGGGTCACCTATTATCTGATTTCCTTGATGAGCATTGGTCCATGTCTTCTTTGTCTTTCTCTCTTGCATAGTCTTAGTTGCAAGAGAATCTCCTTCTTCATCTTCAGACTCACTCTTCTCTGAGTCTGAACTTACTTCTTTTCCCACTTCTTCATGTTGGTCAGATTCTTCATCTATCTTGAAGTCATCTTCTTCACTATCCTCGGCTTCTCCATTATGCGTTGTTTTCCAGTTTTCATCTATTCTCACATCACTGGAAGTGACCACTTTTCCCAGTTTATGTAGAAAAACTCTATAACCTTTTGCCTTTGTTGAGTATCCCACAAAGATGCCTTCATCTGACCTAGCATGGAATTTTCCCAAGTTTTGCTCCTTGTTCTTCACAAAACATGAGCTGTCAAAGATTCTAAGATACTTGGCTGTTGTCTTCTTCCCACTCCATAGCTCATATGGAGTCTTATCAATATTGGGCCTTAGTGAAACTCTGTTCAATAGGTGCACGGCTGTAAATGTTGCTTCTGTCCAAAATCTTGTGTGAAGCTTGGATTCCAGTAGTAGAGTTCTTGCCATTTTAACCACAGCTCTAGTTTTCCTCTCTACCACCCCGTTCTGTTAAGGAGTTCTTGTTGCTTCCATCTGATGGTGAATTCCATGCTTCTCAAGGTAATCTTCAAAAGCTCCATTTATGAATTCAGTGCCTTGATCTGACCTCAATACTTTGATCTTCTTTCCACTCTCATTTTCAGCCAATCTTCTGTATCTCTTGAAACATTTCAAAACTTCTGACTTATGTGTGAGGTGCATGATGCAGGTCCTTCTAGAATAATCATCAACAAACAAGATGAAGTACCTCTCACCATTCAACCCTTTTGTTCTCATCGGCCCACACAAATCAGTATGTATAATGTCAAGCACTGCTTCAGAACTAACCTCTTTGGTCTTATACTGCTTTCTGACCTGTTTTCCTTTAGAGCATGCTGAGCAAACATACTCCCTCTCTCTTTTGAGGTCTGGAATGTCTCTGATTGCATGAGTAATGGTCAGCTTCCTCATGTTCTTCTGTGTTAAGTGTCCCAGCCTCTTATGCCAAAGTTGATTTTCTTCTTCTTTTGTAAGTAAACAGCTGTTTGTCTTGTCCTCATCAATTACATATAAATTTCCAGCTGTTCTTTTCCCAGCTGCAATAGTATTGCCTTCTTTGCTCTTTACTTGGCAACCTGTTTTTGTGAATATCACTTTATGGTCTTCATTGCATAGTTGGCTGACAGATGCTAGATTATATTTGAGTCCTTCAACATGCAAAACATCTTTCAGCTTTCTTTTTCCAATATTTACTGACCCTTGACCACTGATGTTGAGTGAATCATCATTGTCAAACTTGACTCTACCTTCTCTTGACTTGTTTAGCTTGGACAATTTACTCTTGTCTTCCGTCATATGTGAAGTGCATCCACTATCAAGGATCCACTGCTTATCCTTGTAGTCAGCTTTGAGTGCAATTTCAGCTATATTAGCCACCTCCTTTTTAGCTTTATATTCCTTCTTTTGAAGTGGCTGGAAGATAGCTTTCACCTTTTTCTCAGCTTTGACTACACCGCTTCTTTTCACTGTGCCATTGAGTGCCTTCTCTTGCTCAGGGAGAAGTGTCATGCATCTCTTGGAATTATGGCCATCCTACCCACACCTTTCACACTGTTCCAAGTCTCCCAATATAGCAAACTTGTTCTTTGAAACCACTGGTTTGGGCTTCCACCAACAATCCTTGTCAGTGTGTCCTTGCTTTTTACAGTATGTGCAAGAACTCACGACAGGTGTTCTCCTCTGAATTTTGTATTGTCTCCCCCCGTATGCAGCATCGTATCTTTTCAAGTTGGAGACATATACTGGCCTTCTCCACCAGCAGTTACTTGCCTTATGACCCCAAACTCCACAATAAAGACAGTGACCTTGAAACTGCCTCTTCTTGGGTCTAATCACAGCTTGTTTTCTTTTGTTCATTACTTGCTGTGTAGGCAATGTGGCTGGCTTCTTTGCTTGTGTGGCTTTCATTTCATCCACCTTTTTCTCCTTCTTCTGTTCAGCCGTAGCCCTTTGCTGGCTGACCTTCTTTTCTTCATTTTTGTTTTCCACCCTAGGTTGCTTCTTCAAATCCTCTTTATTCTCAGCTATCTTCTCTTGAGTCATAACCTTCTCTTTCAACTTCTGTGGCACATTCTTATTATCATTAGGCAATGCAGCCTCAAATTGCTGCACTTTCTCTTCATTCTCCTTTTCTCTTGCAAAACTTGTTTCTCCTATCATTTCAAGCTTCTGCACGTTCTCTTCACTCCTTTTGAGTTGTTGCTGAAGTCTCAGCAACTCTATCTCCATTTCTTCAATTGTTGAAGTCCTTGAGCCAAGCTCCATAGTAAGGTCTTCACATATTTTGATCTGTTCTTCAAATCTTCTCTTCAAGTCAATATGTTCAGCCCTTATCTCATCCTTTTGACTTTCAGCTTCCTCACACTTTGCTTCAACTTATTTTATGTGGGCCTCCAACCTTCTTATGGTTCTGCCCCTTCTGATTATCTCCTTTGAAGCTGCTTCCAACTCAGCTTCAAGATCTGGTTCTTCTTCATCAACCTCCTCTTCCTCTTCAGAGGTTGAACTACCACCTTGAGTTGATGCCATAAAGGCATGCTCATCTGATGAGTCTACATCTTCCTCCTCATCGGTTTCTTTTGTTTGGCTCACATAACTCTTGAATGAGCCTCTTTTCTTCTTCTGTGGGCTAGCAGTCTTCTTGCTGGACTTCCTTGACTTGAATGATGGTCTTCTCCATTTTGAATTCTGCTCATCATCACCATCCTCATCTTCATCATCAAGTTTCACTTTGCACTGAGAAGCAAAGTGTCCAGTCTGTCCACAACGATAACATCTCAAGGACAACTGTCATTTTCCCTTCTTAGACCCCTTTTTGAATTTCCTTGTGAAGTATGCCAACACTTCACCTTCACTTTCTTCCTCATCATCATCATCGTCCTCACTGGATGATTCTTCCTCTTCTTTCATTTTCAAGTGTTTCATAGCTTTGAAAGCTGCCTCTTTTGATACCTTTGACATTGAGGAGCTCTCAGTTGACTTTATTCTCATCTCATATGCAATGAGATTGCACTGGAGATCATGTAGAGACATAGAATTGAGATCTCTACTCTCCTTTATGGCTGCCACCTTTGAGGCAAACCTCTCAGGCAGAATTCTCAGAATTTTCTTCACAATAGATGAGTCCTTCTTGTTCTTCCCATGACTTCTAAGATCGTTTACAGCATCAATAACCCTGGTGAAGAACTCTCGGACTGTCTCATTTTTCTGCATTCTGAGAGATTCATATCTCTCCTTGAAAACTTGAAGCTTGGCCTCCTTCATTCTGCCATCACCTTCATAGACTTTCTGCAATCTGTCCCATATCTCCTTGGCAGATTTGCAGTCCATAACTTTAGCATATTCAGCATCTGTCAATGCTGAAATGATGACATTTAAGGCCTTCCCATTTATCTCAAATTGTCTTAATTCCTCTGGGGTTGGATCTTTACCTTCTTCTGGAGGCTCAAAACCCTCCTGTACAGATTTCACCACGTTCATGCCCATGGTTGCAAATACCACCTGCATTCTTGCTCTCCACATATGGTAGTTGGTTCCATTAAAGATTGGAACCTTCTTGCTGTAAGTAGTGCTGGTGCTGGTACCGGCGTCCATTTCTCAATATGCTGAACAAGTTAAAACATCTGGAGCTCTTCAAACTAGTACACCAAGCTGTTAAGCTTTATCCTGGTGAACCTGTGCTCTGATACCAATTAAAGTTCCCAACTTCACCCTAGGATCTACTAGTTTGTGATACTGAGAGGGGGGTGAATCAGTATCACCACAATTCGCAATTCGCAGGAAAGTGAACAACTTCAATCTCTTCTTAAAAGCGAACTCTTTCTCAGATTCGACTAAGGTAGATCTATTGCTACCTACTAATCACAATAGTCCCTAAAGTCACCTTTCAGACACCTTGCCTAATAGACAATTCGGATGTTCTTGTTTAGGTTTTCGTTAGGTTATGGGTTGGCTGATACTTTAACTGCGTTCACAACTTAATTCAAAACACAAAACGTAAAGCAAATTAAAGACACACGAGATTTACGTGGTTCTGTCAACGTGACGTACATCCACGATGGTAGGGACTCTCCCTTACTGAGACTATCCACTATACTTGAGAATTCCAGTTACAATGGATGTCTTAATCTTCTACTCCTTTCACTATTGCAATTACTAAGCAAGTACAATACAAAGAGTGTCACTTACTGTGTTTACCCTTCGTCTAGCTCATCTTGCCTCTGTTGAATTGAAAGGCTGCTCCACTGCCGTTTAGAAGTTCACCGCAACGCTCTCTAACCTCTCTTGAAGAAATCTAGAAATATGTTGAGTTCTTTCTGATGCTTCGCCAAATTCCTTCTCTAGGTTGTCTCACACAGCTCCTGCTTTCACCGTCTCATGGTTTCACAGCTTGCACTCAAACTTCTAGTCTGCCGTTTCACGTCTTACGGCCTGCCCCACACTTTTGATCAGTCACGCTGTTGCATGTTCTGGTCTCACGCTTTTGGTCTGCTGTTTCACGTCTCTTGGCTTGCCTCACGCTATTGGTTTTTCTGGTTCACATCTCTCGCCTTGCCTCACGCTTCTAGTCTGCTGTCTTATCTTCCGGGTGGTCTCACGAATACTAGGTCTGTTGTCTTCTCCTCCGGGTGGTCTGTTTCTTATTTCTCCTCTTGCTGGTTGTGCATTTCTGGTTTGCTTGCAGGACGTGTTTCTGGTTTCCTTGCAGGAGGCGTTTCCGGTTTGCTTGCAGGATGTGTTTCTGGTTTGCTTGCAGGAGCCGTTTCTGGTTTGCTTGCAGGAGGTCGCACGTTCTGGTTTTCTCTCCCGGTGGTGATGTTTCTGGTTTGCTCTCCTGGTGGTGTTGTTTCTGATCTCTTGCCATTCTGCTCTCTTTTCCTTTTGGCCGGTTGCTGTAGGGTTGCTGTTTTTTTCAATTGTGTTGCCCCCCTTCTTTAGTTTTGTCTTCCAAAGCCTTTATATACTCTCTTCCATGAAACCCTAATAGAGCTTACATAGCAGATTTACGTTCTTGCCCTTACACAACAGATTTACTTTCTTGCCCTTCAATGTGGCTTTACTTTCTTGCCCTTCCATGTGGCTTTACTTTCTTGCATACTTAACCCTAGTTGACAATAATTACAACCCATACAAAGCTGTGGGAACAACAGATTTATATGATTTTAGTCTATAAACATATTTCTTAAGAAAAAGTAAATGCAGTGGACACTAATAAAAAGTTTTCTCATTCCCCTCTACATCTATATGCTTGACTGAACATTGAAATTTGTGATTGCTATTTATAATATTCATCCCCTTAATTGTATTTTATAGAATTAAGTCCTTTATTTGTAATTTTTTTCAATTAGCATGTTCAAATATTATGTTTTTCTTACCATTTAATTGCAATGACATTTACAATAAATTTAAAAGATCAAAACTTTGCAAATTTTCACTTTTTAAAATTTAAAGTTTTATAAGGATAAATGCGTTACTAATAATAAATTCAATTTACAATTTGTAATTTTTTTATTTGTCTCCCTTGCCATAATGCAATTGGAAATAATTTATATGAGTTTAGTTTACAAACATATTTCCTAAGAAAAAGGAAATATAGTGGACACCAATAAAAAGTTTTCTCATTCCCCTTTACAGACATAGGTTTGACCCAACATTGAAATTTTTGATTGTAATTTATAATATTCATCCACTAAATTGTGTTTTATATAGATAAGACCATTATTTGTAATTTTTTTCAATTAACATGTTCAAATATTATACTTTTCTTACTATTAAATTGCAATGACATTTATAATAAATTTAAAATATCAAAACTTTGCAAATTTTCACTTTTTAGAATTTAGAGTCTTATAAGGATAAATGCGTTACTAATAATAAATTCAATTTAGAATTTGTAATCTTTTTATTTGTCTCACTTGCCATAGTGTAATTGGAAATCATTTATATCATTTTAGTTTACGAACATATTTCTTAACAAAAAGTAAATGTAGTGGACACTAATAAAATATTTTTCCATTCCCCTCTACAGATATATACTTGACCTAACATTGAAATTTTTGATTGTTATTTATAATATTCATCCATTAAATTGTATTTTATACAATTAGGTTCATTATGTGTATTTTTTTTTCAACAAACGTGTTCAGATATTATATTTTTCTTACTATTCAAATGCAATGACATTTACAACAAATTTAAAAGATCAAAACTTTGCAAATTTTCACTTTTTAGAATTTAAAGTCTTATAAAGACAAATGCGTCACTAATAATAAATTCAATTTAAAATTTGTAATCTTTTTATTTGTCTCTCATGCCATAGTGCAATTGGAAACGATTTATATGATTTTAGTTTACAAACATATTGTTTAAGAAAAAGTAAATCTAGTGGACACTAATAAAAAGTTTTCTCATTCCCCTCCACAGATATATTCTTGACCTAACATTGAAATTTGTAATTGTTATTTATAATATTCATTTACTAAATTGTATTTTATACAATTATGTCCATTACTTGTTTTTTTTTTCAAGTAACATGTTCAAATATTATGTTTTTCTTACCATTCAAATGCAATGACATTTAAAAAAAATTTAAAAGATCAAAACTTTGCAAATTTTCACTTTTTAGAATTTAAAGTTTTATAAGGATAAATGCGTAACAAATAATCCAATTGAACTTAAATTTTGTAACTTTTTTTTATTTGTCTCGTTTGTCATATTGCAATTAGAAATGATTTACATGATTTTAGTATACAAATATATTTTTTAAGAAAAAGTAAATGTAGTGGATACTAATAAAAAGTTTTCTCATTCCCCTCTATTTATATATGTTTGACCTAACATTCAAATTTGTGATTGCTATTTATAATATTTATCCACTAAATTGTATTTTATATAATTAAGTCCATTACTTGTATTTTGTTTCATTTAACATGTTCAAATATTATGTTTTTCTTACCATTCAAATGCAATAGTATTTACAACAAATTTTAAAGATCCAAACCTTGCAAATTTTCACTTTTAAGAATTTAAAATCTAGTAAGAATAAAATTTTTACTAATAATCAATTAAATTTAAATTTTGTAAATTTTTTATTTCTCTCTATTGTCATAGTGCAATTGGAAATGATTTATATGATTTTAGTCTATAAACATATTTCTTAAGAAAAGGTAAATGCAGTGACACTAATAAAAAGGTTTCATATTCCCCTTTATAGATATATCCTTGACCAAATATTGAAATTTGTGATTGCAATTTTTAATATTCATATACTAAATTTTATTTTACACAATTAAGACCATTACTTGTATTTTTGTTCAATTAACATGTTCAAATATTATGTTTTTCTTACCATTCAAATGCAATGACATTTACAATAAATTTAAAAGATCAAAATTTTGCAAATTTTCACATTTTAGAATTTAATGTCTTATAAGGTTAAATGCATTAGTAAGAATCAAATTGAATTTAAATTTTGTAATTTTTTTCTTTGTCTCCTTTTCCATAGTGTAATTGGAAATGATTTATATGATTTTAGTTTACAAACATATTTCTTAACAAAAAATAAATACAGTGGACACTAAGAAAAAGTTTTCCCATTCTATTCTACAGATATATGCTTGACCCAACATTGAAATTTATGATTGCTATTTATAATATTCATCCACTAAATTGTATTTTATACAATTAGGTTCATTACTTGAATTTTTTTTTCAATTAATCTGTTCAAATATTATGTTTCTCTTACCATTCAAATACAATGGCATTTTCAACAAATTTAGGAGATCAAAACTTTGCAAATTTTGACTTTTTAGAATTTAAAGTCTTATAAGAACAAACGCGTTACTAATAATAAATTCAATTTAAAATTTGTAATTTTTTTATTTATCTTCCTTGGCATAGTGCAATTGGAAATGATTTATAAGAGTTTAGCTTACAAACCTATTTCTTAAGAGAAAGTAAATGCAGTGCACACAAATAAAAAATCTTCTGATTCCCCTGTACAAATATATGTTTAAACAAATATTGAAATTTGTGATTGCTATTTATAATATTTATTCACTAAATTTTGTTTTACACAATTAAGTCTATTACCTGTATTTTTGCTCAATTCACCTATTCAAATATTATATTTTTCTTACCATTCAAATGCAATGGCATTTACAATAAATTTAAAAAATCAAAACATTGGAAATTTTCACTTTTTAGAATTTAATGTCTTATAAGGATAAATGCATTACTAATAATCCAATTGAATTTAAATTTTATAATTTTTTTATTTGTCTCCTTTACCATAGTGCAATTAAAAATGATTTATATGATTTTAGTCCACAAATATATTTTTTAAGAAAAAGTAAATGCAGTGGACAGTAATAAAAAATTTTCTCATTTCCCTCTACAGATATATTCATCTACTAATTTGAGATTGAAATTTGAGATTGCTATTTAAAATATTCATCTACTAAATTCTATTTTATACAATTATGTCCATTATTTGTAATTTTTTTCAATTAACATGTTCAAATATTATCTTTTTCTTACCATTCAATTGCAATGACATTTACAATAAATTTAAAAGATCAAAACTTTGCAACTTTTCACTTTTTAGAATTTAAAATCTTATAAGCATAAATGCGTTACTAATAACAAATTCAATTTATAATTTGTAATTTTTTTATTTGTCTCGCTTGCCATAGTGCAATTGGAAACGATTTATATGAGTTTAGTTAACAAACATATTTCTTAAGAAAAAGTAAATGTAGTGGACACTAATAAAAACTTTTCCCATTCACCTCCATAGATATATGCTTGACCAAACATTGAAATTTGTGATTGCTATTTATAGTATTCATCCACTAAATTTTATTTTACATAATTAAGTCCATTACTTGTCTTTTTATTCAAATAACATGTTCAAATATTATGTTTTTCTTACCATTCAAATGCAATGATATTTACAATAAATTTAAAAGATAAAAACATTGCAAATTTTCACTTTTTAGATTTTAATGTCTTATAAGGTTAAATGTGTTTCTAATAATCCAATTGAATTAAAATTTTGTAAGTTTTTTATTTGTCTCCTTTGCCATAGTGCAATTAGAAATGATTTATATGATTTTAGTCTACAAACATATTTCTTAAGGAAAAGTAAGTGTAGTGAACACTAATAAAAAGTTTTCTCATTCCCCTCTACTTATATATGCTCGACCCAACATTGAAATTTGTCATTGCTATTTACAATATTCATCCACTAAATTGCATTTTGTACAATTAGATTCATTACTTGTATTTTTTTTTTTAATTAACATGTTCAAATATTATGTTTTCTTTTACCATTCGAATGCAATGACATTTACAATAAATTTAAAATATCAAAACATTGCAAATTTTTACTTTTTAGAATTTAAAGTCTTATAAGGATAAATGCATTACTAATACTCAGCTACGTTTAAAGTTTGTAATTTTTTTAATAGTCTCTTTTGCCATAGTGCAATTGGAAATGATTTATATGATTTTAATATAGAAATGTATTTCTTGTGAAAAAGTAAATGTTGTGGACACTAATAAAAAGTTTTCTCATTCCCCTTTACTTATATATGCTTGACCCAACATTGAAATTTGTGATTGCTATTTATAATATTCATCCACTATATTGTATTTTATACAATTAGGTTCATTACTTGTTTTTTTTTTCAGTTAAAATATTCAAATATTATTTTTTTCTTACCATTCAAATGCAATAGCATTTACAATAAATTTAAAAAATCAAAACTTTGCAAATTTTTACTTTTTAGAATTTAAAGTATTATCAGGATAAATGCATTACTAATAATAAATTCAATTTAAAATTTTTAATTTTCTTATTTGTCTCCCGTGCCATAGTGAATTGGAAATCATTTATATGATTTAGATTACAAACATATTTATTAAGAAAAAGTAAATGCAGTGAACACTAATAAAATGTTTTCCCTTTCCCCTTAACAAATATATTCTTGTCCCAACATTGAAATTTGTGATTGCTATTTATAATATTCATCCACTAAAATTTATTTTACACAATTAAGTCCAGTACTTGTATTTTTGTTCAATAAACATATTTAAATATTATGTTTTTCTTACCATTCAAATGCAATAGCATTTACAATAAATTTAAAAGATCAAAACATTGCAAATTTTTCACTTTTTAGAATTTCAAGTCTTATAAAGATAAATGTGTTACTAATATTCATCCACTAAATTGTATTTTATACAATTAGATTCATTACTTGTATTTTTTTTTTGAATTAACATGTTCAAATATTATGTTTTTCGTACCATTCCATTGCAATGTCATTTACAATGAATTTAAAAGATCAAAACTTTGCCAATTTTCTCTTTTTTGGATTTAAAGTCTTATAAAGATAAATGCATTACTAATAATCAATTGAATTTAAATTTTCTAATTTTTTTATTTGTCTCCTTTGTCATAGTGCAATTGGAAATGATTTATATGATTTTAGTTTACAAACATATTTCTTAAGAAAAAGTAAATGAAGCGCACCCTAATAAGTCCATTATTTGTAATTTTTTCAATTAACATGTTCAAATATTATGTTTTTCTTACCATTCAAATGCAATGACATTTACAATAAATTTAAAAGATCAAAACTTTGCAAATTTTCAACTTTTTAGAATTTAAAGTCTTTTAAGGTTAAATGCGTTACTAATAATCAATTGAATTTAAATTTTGTAATTTTTTTGTTTGTCTCCTTCGACATAATGCAATTTGAAATAATTTATATAATTTTAGTCTACAAGCATATTTCTTAAGAAAAAGTAAATGCAATGGACACTAACAAAAAGTTTTCTCATTCCCCTCTACAGATGTATGCTTGACCCAACATTGAAATTTGTCATTGCTACTTATTATATTCATCCACTAAATTATATATTATACAATAGGATTTATTACTTGCATTTTGCTTTCAATTAACTTCTTCAAATAATATGTTTTTCTTACCATTCAAATGCAATGACATTTACAATAAATTTAAAAGATCAAAACTTTGCAAATTTTCAGTTTTTAGAATTTAAAGTCCTATAAGGTTAAATGTGTTACTAATAATCAATTGAATTTAAATTTTGTAATTTTTTTATTTGTCTCCTTTTCCATAATGCAATTTGAAATGATTTATATGATTTTACCTTACAAACATATTTTTTAAGAAAAATTAAATGTAGTGGACACTAATAAAAACTTTTCCCATTCCCCTCTATAGATATAAGCTTGTCATAACATTGAAATTTGTGATTGCTATTTATTATATTCAACCACTAAATTGTATTTTATACAATTGGGTTCATTACTTGCATTTTTTTTCAATTAACATGTTCAAATGTTATGTTTTTCTTACAATTCAAATGCAATGGCATTTACAATAAATTTAAAAGATCAAAACTTTGCAAATTTTCACTTTTTGGAATTTAAAGTCTTATAAGGATATATGCGTTAAAAATAATCAGTTAAATTTGAATTTTGTAATTTTTTTTATTTGTCTCCTTTACCATAGTGCGATTGAAAATGATTTATATGATTTTAGGCTACAAATATATTTCTTAAGAAAAAGTAAATGCAGTGGACACCAATAAAATGTTCTCTCATTCCCCTCTACAGATATATGCTCGGCCCAACATTGAAATTTGTCATTGCTATTTATAATATTCATACACTAAATTGTATTTTATATGATTAAGTCCATTACTTGTATTTTTTTTCAATTAACATGTTCTAATATTATGTTTTTCTTACCATTCAAATGCAATGGCATTTACAAAAAATTTAAAAGATCAAAACTTTGTAAATTTTCACTTTTTAGAATTTAAAGTCTTATAAGGATTAATATGTAACTAATAATCAGTTGAATTTAAAGTTTATAATTTTCTTATTTGTCTCCTTTGTCATAATGCAATTGGATATGATTTATATGATTTTAGTCTACTAACAGATTTCTGAGGAAAAAGTAAATGCAGTGGATACTAATAAAACGTTTTTCCATTCCCTTCTACACATATATACTTGACCTAACATTGAAATTTGTGATTACTATTTATAATATTCATACACTAAATTGTATTTTATATAATTGGGTTCATTACTTGTATTTTTTTTTTCAATTCACATGTTCAAATATTATGTTTTTTTTTACCATTCAAATGACATGACATTTACAATAAATTTAAAAGATCAAAATCTTGCAAATTTTCACTTTCTAGAATTTAAAGTTTTATAAGAATAAGTGCGTTACTAATAATCAGTTGAATTTAAATTTTGTAATTTTTTTATTTGTCTCCTTTTCCATAATGCAATTTGAAATGATTTATATGATTTTAGTCTACAAACATATTTCCTAAGAAAAACTAAATGCAGTGGACACTAAGAAAAAGTTTTCTCATTCCCCTCTACAGATATATGCTTGACCCAACATTGAAATTTGTGATTGCTATTTATAATATTCATCCACTAAATTGTATTTTATATAATTGGGTTCATTACTTGTATTTTTTTTCAATTCACATGTTTAAATATTATGTTTTTCTTACCATTCAAATGCATTGGCATTTACAATAACTTAATAAGATCTAAACCTTGCAAATTTTCACTTTTTATAATTTAAAGTTTTATAAGGATAAATGCGTTACTAATAAACAGTTGAATTTAAATTTTGTAATTTTTTTATTTGTCTCCTTTGACATAATGCAATTTGAAAGGATTTATATGATTTTATTCTACAAACATATTTCTTAAGAAAAAGTAAATGCGGTGGACACAAATAAAAAGTTTTCTCATTCCCCTTTACAAATATACACTTGACCCAACATGAAAATTTGTCATTGCTATTTATTATATTCATCCACTAAATTTTATTTATACAATTGGGTTCATTACTTCTATTTTTTTTAATTAACATGTTCAAATATTATGTTTTTCTTACCATTCAAATACAATGGCATTTAGAAAAAATTGAAAAGATCAAAACATTGCAAATTTTCACTTAGAATTTGAAGTCTTATAAGGATAAATACGTTACTTATAATCAGTTGAATTTAAATTTTGTAATTTTTTTATTTGTCTCCTTTGACATAATGCAATTTGAAATGATTTATATGATTTAAGTCTATAAACATATTTCTTAAGGAAAAGTAAATGTAGTGGACACTAATAAAACGTTTTCCCATTCCCCTGTACAGATATATGCTTCACCCAATATTGAAATTTGTGATTGCTATTTATAATATGTATCCACTAAATTGTATTTTATACAATTAGGTCCATTACAGGTATTTTGTTTTCAATTAACATGTTCAAATATTATATTTTTCTTACCATTCAAATGCAATCGCAATCAAAACATTGTAATTTCTCACTATTTAGAATTAAATGTCTTATAAGTATAAATGCTTTACTAATAATCAATTGAATTTAAATTTTATTATTTGTCTCCTTTGAGATAATGCAATTTGAAATGATTTATATGATTTTAGTTTACAAACATATTTTTTAAGAAAAATTCAATGCAGTGGACACTAATAAAAACTTTTCCCATTCCCCTCTATAGATATAAGTTTGTCCCAACATTGAAATTTGTGATTGCTATTTATTATATTCATCTATAAAATTGTATTTTATACAATTGGGTTCATTACTTGCATTTTTTTTCAATTAACATGTTCAAATGTTATGTTTTTCTTACAATTCAAATGTAATGGCATTTACAATAAATTTAAAAGATCAAAACTTTGCAAATTTTCACTTTTTGGAATTTAAAGTCTTATAAGGATATATGCGTTAAAAATAATCAGTTAAATTTAAATTTTGTAATTTTTTTATTTGTCTCCTTTACCATAGTGTGATTGGAAATGATTTATATGATTTTCGGCTACAAATATATTTCTTAAGAAAAAGTAAATGTAGTGGACATTAATAAAATGTTCTCCCATTCCCCTCTACAGATATTTACTCGGCCCAACATTGAAATTTGTCATTACTATTTATAATATTCATACACTAAATTGTATTTTATATGATTAAGTCCATTATTTGTATTTTTTTTCAATTAACATGTTCTAATATTATGTCTTTTTTACCATTCAAATGCAATGGCAATTACAATAAATTTAAAACATCAAAACATTACAACTTTTGACTTTTTTGAATTTAATGTCTTATAAGGACAAATGCGTTATTAATAATGAATTGAATTTAAATTTTGAATTTTTTTTTGTCTCCTTTGCCATATTGCAATTGAAAATGATTTATGTCATTTTAGCTTACAAAAATATTTCTAAAGAAAAAGTAAATGAAGTGGATGCTAATAAAAAGTTTTCTCATTCCCTTATACTTATATATGCTTGACCCAACATTGAAATTTGTGATTGCTATTTATAATATTCATCCACTAAATTGTATTTTATACAATTAAGTCCATTACTTGTATTTTTTTTTCCATTAACAAGTTCAAATGTTATGTTTTTCTTACCATTGAAATGCAATGACATTGACAATAAATTTAAAACATCAAAACCTTGCAAATTTTCACTTTTTAGAATTTAAAGTCTTATAAGGATAAATGTGTTACTAATAATCAGTTCAATTTAAAGTTTGTAATTTTCTTATTTTTCTCCTTTTCCATAATGCAATTGGAAATGATTTATATGATTTCTGTCTACAAACATATTTCTTAAGAAAAAGTAAATGCAGTGGACAGTAACAAAAAGTTTTTCCATTCCCTTCTACAGATATATGCTTGACCCAACATTGAAATTTGTGATTGCTATTTATAATATTCATCCACTAAATTGTACTGTATTCAATTAAATCCATTATTTGTAACTTTTTTTCAATTGACATGTTCAAATATTATGTTTTTCTTACCATTCAAATGCAATGGTATTTACAACAAATTTAAAAGATCCAAACATTGCAAATTACCACTTTTTAGAATTTCAAGCCTTATAAGGATAAATACGTGACTAATAATCAATTGAATTTAAATTTTGTAATTTTTTTAATTGTCTCCTTCATCATAGTGTGATTGTAAATGATTTATATGATTTTAGTCTACAAACATATTTCTTATGAAAAAGTAAATGTAGTGGACACTAATAAAAAGTTTTCTCATTCCCCTCCACAGATATATGCTTGACCCAACATTGATATTTGTAATTGCTATTTATAATATTTATCTACTAAATTGTATTTTATACGATTAAGTCCATTACTTGTATTTTTTTTCCATTAACATGTTCAAATGTTATGTTTTTCTTACCATTCAAATGTAATGGCATTTACAACAATTTTAAAAGATCAAAGCATTGCAAATTTTCCCTTTTTAGAATTTCAAGTCATATAAGGATATATGTGTTACTAATAACCAGTTGAATTTAAAGTTTGTAATTTTTTTATTTGTCTCCTTCAACATAGTGCAATTGGAAATGATTTATATGACTTCTGTTTACAAACATATTTCTTAAGAAAAAGTAAATGCAGTGGTCAGTAATAAAAAGTTTTCTCATTCCCCTATACAGATATATGCTTGACCAACATTGATATTTGTAATTGCTATTTATAATATTCATTCACTAAATTGTATTTTATACGATTAAGTCCATTACTTGTATTTTTTTTTTTTCCATTAACATGTTCAAATGTTATGTTTTTCTTACCATTCAAATGCAATGGCATTTACAATAATTTTAAAAGATCAAAGCATTGCAAATTTTCTCCTTTTAGAATTTAAAGTCATATAAGGATATATGCGTTACTAATAACTAGTTGAGTTTAAAGTTTGTAAATTTTTTATTTGTCTCCTTTGCCATAGTGCAATTGGAAATGATTTATATGATTTCCGTCTACAAACATATTTCTTAAGAAAAAGTAAATGCAGTGGACAATAACAAAAAGTTTTCCCATTCCCCTCTATAGGTATATGCTTGACCCAACATTGAAATTTGTGATTGCTATTTATAATAACCATTCACTAAATTATATTTTATACAATTAGGTTCATTACTTGTATTTTTTTTTAATTAACATGTTCAAATATTATGTTTTTCTTACCATTCAAATGCAATGGCATTTACAATAAATTTAAAAGATCAAAACCTTGCAAATTTTCCCTTTTTAGAATTTAAAGTCTTATAAGGATAAATGCGTTACTAATAACCAGTTGAATTTAAATTTTGTAATTTTTTTATTTGTCTCCTTTACCATAGTGCAATTGGAAATGATTTATATGATTTTCGTCTACAGACATATTTCTTAAGAAAAAGTAAATGCAGTGGATAGTAACAAAAAGTTTTCCCATTCCCCTCTACAGATATATTCTTGACCCAACATTGAAATTTGTGATTACTATTTATAATATTCATTCACTAAATTGTATTTTATACAATTAGGTTCATTACTTGTATTTTTTTTTAATTAACATGTCCAAATATTATGTTTTTCTTACCATTCAAATGCAATGGCATTTACAATAAATTTAAAAGATCAAAACCTTGCAAATTTTCCCTTTTTAGAATTTAAAGTCTTATAAGAAAAAATGTGTTACTAATAATCAGTTGAATTAAAATTTGGTAATTTTTTTATTTGTCTGCTTTGCCATAGTGCAATTGGAAATGATTTATATGATTTCAGTTTTTAAACATATTTCTTAAGAAAAAATAAATACAATGAATACTAATAAAAACTTTTTCCATTCCCCTTTACAGATATATGCTTGAACCAACATTAATACTTATGATTGCTATTTATAATATTCATCTACTAAATTGTATTTTATACAATAAGGTTCATTATTTGTATCTTTTTTCAATTAACATTTCAAATATTATGTTTTTCTTACCATTCAAATGGAATGACATTTACAATAAATTTAAAAGATCAAAACCTTGCAAATTTTCACTTTTTAGAATTTAAAGTCTTATAAGGATAAATGCGTTACTAATAACCAGTTCAATTTAAAGTTTGTAATTTTCTTATTTTTCTCTTTTGCCATAGTGCAATTGGAAATGATTTATATAATTTCCGTCTACAAACATACTTCTTAAGAAAAAGTAAATGCAATGGATAGTAACAAAAAGATTTTCCATTCCCCTCTACAGATATATGCTTGACCCAACATTGAAATTTGTGATTTCTATTTATAATATTCATCCACTAAATTGTATTTTATACAATTTGGTTCATTACTTGTATTTTTTCTCAATTAATATGTTGAAATATTATGTTTTTCTTACCATTCAAATTTTATGGCATTTACAATAAATTTTAAATATGAAAACATTGCAAATATTTGCTTCTTAGAATTTAAAGCCTTATAAGGATATATTCGTTACTAATAATCAATTGAATTTCAATTTTGTAATTTCTTTATTCGTCTCCTTTACCATAATGCGATTGAAAAAGATTTATATGTTTTTAGTCTCCAAACATATTTCTTAAGAAAATGTAAATGCAGTGGACACAAATAAAAAGTTTTCCCTTTACCCTCTAAAGACGTTTGCTTAACCCAACTTTGAAATTTGTGATTGCTATTTATAGTATTCATCTACTAAATTGTATTTTATACAATTAAGTCGATCACTTATTTTATATTTCAATTAACATGTTCAAATGTTATGTTTTTCTTACCATTCAAATGCAATGGCATTTACAATAATTTTAAAAGATCAAAGCATTGCAAATTTTCTCTTTTTATAATTTAAAGTCATATAAGGATATGTGCGTTACTAATAATCAGTTGAATTAAAATTTGGTAATTTTTTTATTTGTCTGCTTTGCCATAGTGCAATTGGAAATGATTTATATGATTTCAGTCTATAAACATATTTCTTAAGAAAAAGTAACTGCAGTGGACACTAATAAAATGTTTTCTTATTCCCCTTTACAAATATATACTTGACCCAACATTGATATTTGTAATTGCTATTTATAATATTTATCCACAAAATTGTATTTTATACAATTAGGTTCATTACTTGTATTTTTTATCAACTAACATGTTCAAATATTATGTTTTTCTTACTATTCAAAAGCAATGACATTTACAATAAATTTAAAAGATAAAAACTTTGCAAATTTTCACATTTTAGAATTTAACGTCTTATAAGAATAAATGCGTTACTTATAATCAATTGAATTTAAATTTTGTAATTTTATTTGTATCCTTTCACATAATGCAATTTGAAAAGATTTATATGATTTTAGTCTTCAAACATATTTCTTAAGAAAAAGCTAACGCAGTGGACACTGAGAAAAACTTGTCCCATTCTGCTCTACCGATATTTGCTTGACCCAACATTGAAATTTGTGATTGCTATTTATTATATTCATCCATTAAATTGTATTTTACACAATTGGGTTCATTACTTGTATTTCTTTTTTCAATTAACATGTTTAAATATTTTGTTTTTCTTATCATTCAAATGCAATGACATTTATAATAAATTTAAAAGATCAAAACCTTGCAAATTTTTTCTTTTTAGAATTAAAAGTCTTATAAGGATAAATGTGTTACTAATAATCAAATAAATTAAAATTTGGTAATTTTTTTATTTGTCTCCTTTTCCATAGTGCAATTAGAAATGATTTATATGATTTCAGCCTATAAATATATTTCTTAAGAAAAAGTAAATGTAGAGGATAGTAACAAAAATTTTTCCCATTCCCACCCAACATTGAAATTTGTGATTACTATTTATAATATTCATCTACTAAATTGTATTTTATACAATAAGGTTCATTATTTGTATCTTTTTTCAATTAACATTTCAAATATTATGTTTTTCTTACCATTCAAATGGAATGACATTTAC
Source organism: Bruguiera hainesii (assembly GCA_023213295.1). Lineage (NCBI taxonomy): Eukaryota > Viridiplantae > Streptophyta > Magnoliopsida > Malpighiales > Rhizophoraceae > Bruguiera > Bruguiera hainesii. The sequence continues at coordinate 4,375,576 of JAHOYR010000004.1, forward strand.
AATAAATTTAAAAGATCAAAACCTTGCAAATTTTCACTTTTTAGAATTTAAAGTCTTATAAGGATAAATGCAATACTAATAATTAGTTGAATTTCAATTTTGTAATTTTTTTATTTGTCTCCTTTGACATAGTGCAATTCGAAATGATTTATATGATTTCAGTCTACAAACATATTTCTTAAGAAAAAGTAAATGCAGTGGACAAAAACTAAAAGTTTTCCCATTCCCCTCTACAGGTATATGCTTAACCTAACACTGAAATTTGTGATTGCTATTTAAAATATTCATCCACTAAATTGTATTTTATACAATTAGGTTCTTTACTTGTATCTTTTTTCAATTAACATTTCAAATATTTTGTCTTTCTTACCATTCAAATGCAATGGCATTTGCAGTAATTTTAAAAGATCAAAACATTGTAAATTTTCACTTTTTAGAATTTAAAATCTTAGAAGGATATATGGGTTACTAAAAATCAATTGAATTTAAATTTTGTAATTTTCTTATTTGTCTCCTTAGCAATATTGCAATTGGAAATGATTTATATGATTTTTGTCTACAAACATATTTCTTAAGAAAAAGTAAATGCAGTAGACACTAATATAAAGCTTTCCCATTCCCCTCTACAGATATATGCTTGACCCAACATTGATATTTATGATTTCTATTTATAATATTCATACATTAAATTGTATTTTATATGATTAAGTCCATTACTTGTATTGTTTTCTATTAATATGTTCAAATGTTATGTTTTTCTTACCATTCAAATGCAATGACATTTACAATAAATTTAAAAGATCAAAACTTTGCAAATTTTCACTTTTTAGAATTTAAAGTCTTACAAGGATAAATGCGTTACTTATAATTAATTAAATTTAAAATGATTTATATGATTTTAGTCTGCAAGCATATTTCTTAAGAAAAAGTAAATGCAGTGTACATTGATAAAAACTTTTCCTATTCCCCTCCATAGACATATGCTTGACCCAACATTGAAATTTGTGATTGTATTTATAATATTCATCCACTAAATTGTATTTTCTACAATGAAGTCCATTACTTGTATTTTTTTTCAATTAACATGTTCAAATATTACGTTTTTCTTACCATTCAAATGCAATGGCATTTAGAATAAATTTAAAAGTTCAAAACATTGCAAATTTTCACTTTTGAGAATTTAAAACCTTATAAGAATATATGTGTTACTAATAATCAATTGAATTTCTATTTTGTAATTTTTTTATTTGTCTCCTTTGCCATAATGCAATTGGAAATGATTTATTTAATTTTCGTGTACAAACATATTTTTTAAGAAAAAGTAAATGCAGTGTACACTAATAAAAAGTTTTCCCATTCCCCTCTAGAGATAAATGCTTGACCCAACATTGAAATTTGTGATTGATATTTATAATATTCATCCACTAAATTGTATTTTATACAATTAAGTCCATTACTTGTATTTCTTTTCAATTAACATGTTGAAATATTATGTTTTTCTCCCATTCAAATGCAATGGCATTTACAATAAATTTACATGATCACAACTTTGCAAATTTTTACTTTTTTGAATTTAAAGTCTTTTAGAGATATATGCGTTTCTAATAATCAATTGAATTTCAACTTTGTAATTTTTTTAGTTGTATCCTTTGCCATTGTGCAATTGGAAATGATTTATATGATTTTTGTCCACAAACATATTTCTTAAGAAAAAGTAAATGCAATGGGCACTAATAAAAAGTATTCCCAATCCCCTCTACAGGTATATGCTTGACACAACATTGAAATTTGTGATTGTTATTTATAATATTCATCCATTAAGTTGTATTTTATACAATTAGGTTCATTATTTGTATCATTTTTCAATTAACATTTCAAATGTTATGTTTTTCTTACCATTCAAATGCAATGACATTTGCAATAATTTTAAAAGATCGAAACATTACAAATTTTCACTTTTTAAAATTTAAAGTCTTAGAAGGATATATGTGTTGCTAATAATCAGTTGAATTTAAATTTTGTTATTTGTCTCCTTTGCCATTGAAGTTCCCAACTTCACCTTAGGATCTACTAGTTTGTGATACTGAGAGGGGGGGTGAATCAGTATCACCACAATTCACAATTCGCAGGAAAGTGAACAACTTCAATCTCTTCTTAAAAGTGAACTCTTTCTCAAATTTGACTAAGGTAGATCTATTGCTACCTACTAATCACAATAGTCCCCAAAGTCACCTTTCAAACACCTTGCCTAATAGACAATTCAGATGTTCTTGTTTAGGTATTCGTTAGGTTATGAGTTGGCTGATACTTTAGCTGCGTTCACAACTCAATTCAAAACACAGAACGTAAAGCAAATTAAGAACACACGAGATTTACGTGGTTCCGTCAACGTGACGTATATCCACGGTGGTAGGGACTCTCCCTTACCGAGACTATCCATTATACTTTTGAATTCAAGTTACAATGGATGTCTTAATCTTCTACTCCTTTCACTATTGCAATTACTAAGCAAGTACAATACAAAGAGTGTCACTTACTGTGTCTACCTTCTAGCTTGTCTTGCCTCTGTTTAATTGAAAGGCTGCTCCACTGTCGCTTAGAAGTTCACCGCAACGCTCTCTAAACTCTCTTGAAGAAATCTGGAAATACGTTGAGTTCTTTCCGATGCTTCGCCGAATTCCTTCTCTAGGTTGTTTCACACAACTCCTGCTTTCACCGTTTCACGGTTTCACAGCTTGCACTCAAGTTTCTGGTCTACCGTTTCACGTCTCACGGCCTGCCCCACGCTTCTGATTAGTCACGCTGTTGCACGTTCTGGTCTCACGCTTCTGGTTTGCTGTTTCACGTCTCTTAGCCTGCCTCATGCTACTGGTTTTTCTGGTTCACGTCTCTTGGCCTGCCTCACGCTTCTAGTCTGTTGTCTTCTCTTCCAGGTGGTCTCACGGATACCAGGTCTGCTGTCTTCTCTTTCGGGTGGTCTCACGGATATCAAGTCTGCTGTCTTCTCTTCCGGGTGGTCTCACGGATACCAGGTCTGCTGTCTTCTCTTCCGGGTGGTCTGTTTCTTATTTCTCCTCTTGCTGGTTGTGCGTTTCTGGTTTGCTTGCAGGATGCGTTTCTGGTTTGCTTGCAGGAGGTGTTTCTGGTTTGCTTGCAGGAGGCATTTCTGGTTTGCTTCTAGGATGTGTTTCTGGTTTGCTTGCAGGAGGCGTTTCTAGTTTGCTTGCAGGAGGCGTTTCTGGTTTGCTTGCAGGAGGCGTTTCTGAACTCTTGCCGTTCTGCTCTCTTTTCCTTTTTGGCCGGTTGTTGTAGGGTTGCTGTTTTTTTCAATTGTGTTGGCCCTCTTTCCTAGTTTTGTCTTCCAAGGCGTTTATATACTCTCTTCCGTAAAACCTTAATAGGGCTTACATGGCAGATTTACGTTCTTGCCCTTCCATGTGACTTTACTCTTTTGCACACTCAACCCTAGTTGACAACAATTACAACCCATACAAGGCTGTGGGAACAACAACCATATTGCAATTGGAAATGATTTCTATGATTTTAGTCTACAAACAGATTTATGACGAAAAAGTAAATGTAGTGAACACTAATAAAAAGTTTTCCTATTCCCCTCTACAGATATATGCTTGACCCAACATTGAAATTTGTGATTGCTATTTATAATGTCCATCCACTAAATTGTATTTTATACAATTAAGTCGATTGCATGTATTTTTTTTCAATTAATATGTTCAAATATTATGTTTTTCTTACCATTCAAATGCAATGGCATTTACAAAAAATTTCAAAATCAAAACTTTGCAAATTTTTACTTTTTAGAATTTAAAGTTTTACAAGAATAAATGTGTTACTTATAATCAATTGAATTTAAATTTTGTAATTTTTTTATTTGTATCCTTTCTCATAATGTAATTTGAAATGATTTATATGATGTTAGCCTTCAAATATATTTCCTAAAAAAAAGTAAATGCAGTGGACACTGATAAAAACTTGTCCCATTCCGCTCTACCGATATTTGCTTGACCCAGAATTGAAATTTGTTATTGCTATTTATTATATTCATCAACTAAATTGTATTTTACACAATTGGATTCATTATTTGTATTTTTTTTCAATTAACAGGTTCAAATATTATGTTTTTTTTACCATTCAAATGCAATGACATTTAAAATTAATTTAAAAGATCAAAACTTTGCAGCTTTTCACATTTTAGAATTTAAAGATTTACAAGGATAAATGCGTTACTAAAATTATGTTGCATTTAAATTTTGTAATTTTTTTATTTGTCTCCTTTGCCATAGTGCAATTGGATATGATTTATATGATTTTCGTCTACAAACATATTTCATAAGAAAAAGTAAATGCAATGGGCAAGAATAAAAAGTATTCTCATTCCCCTTTACAGATATATGCTTAACCCAACATTGATATTTCTTATTGTTATTTATAATATTCTTTCACTAAATTCTATTTTATACGATTAAATCCATTATTTGTATTTTTTTTTCCACTAACAAGTTCAAATGTTATGTTTTTTTGACCATTCAAATGCAATGCCATTTACAAAAAATTTAAAAGATCAAAACTTTGCAAATTTTCACTTTTTCAAATTGAAAGTCTTATAGGAATAAATGCGTTAATTATATTAAATTGAACTTAAATTTTTTAATTTTTTTATTTGTCTCCTTTGCCATAGTGCAATTGGAAATTTTTAATATGATTTGAGTCTATAAACATATTTATTAAGAAAAAGTATGTGCAATGGCCACTAATAAAAAGTTTTCTCATTCCCCTCTACAGATATATACTTGGCTCGACATTGAAATTTGTGATTGCAATTTATAATATTCATCCACTAAATTGAATTTTATACAATTAGGTTCATTACTTGTATGTTTTTTCAATTAAAATTTCAAATATTATGTTTTTCTTACAATTCAAATGGAATGACATTTACAATAAATTTAAAAGATCAAAACCTTGCAAATTTTCACTTTTTAGAATTTAAAGTCTTAGAAGGATAAATGCGTTACTAATAATCAGTTGAATTAAAATTTGGTAATTTTTTTATTTGTCTCCTTTGCCTTATTGCAATTGGATATGATTTATATGATTTTAGTCTACAAACAGATTTTTTAAGAAAAAGTAAACGTAATACACACTAATAAAAACTTTTGCCATTCCCATCTACAGATATATCCTTGACCCAACATTGAAATTTGTGATTGCTATTTATTATGTTCATCCACTAAATTGTATTTTATACAATTGAATTCATTACTTGTATTATTTTTCAATTAATATGTTCAAATATTATGTTTTTCTTACCGTTCAAATGCAATGGCATTTTCAAAAAATTTAAAAGATGAAAACTTTGCAAATTTTCACTTTTTAGAATTTGAAGTCTTATAAGGACAAATGCGTTACTTATAATCAATTGAATTTAAATTTTGTAATTTTTTTATTTGTCTCCTTTGACATAATGCAATTTGAAATGATTTAGATGATTTTAGTCTACCAACATATTTTTGAAGAAAATGTAACTGCAGTGGACATTAATAAAAACGTTTTCCATTCCCCTCTACAGGTATATGCTTGACCTTACATTGAAATTTCTGATTGCTATTTATTATATTCTTCCACTAAATTGTATTTTATATAATTGGGTTCATTCCTTGTATTTTTTTTTTCAATTAACATTTTCAAATAATTTGTCTTTCTTACCATTCAAATGCAATTACATTTACAATAAATTTAAAAGAGCGAAACTTTGCAAATTTTCACTTTTTAGAACTTTGCAAATTTTCACTTTTTAAATTTTCAATAAATTTAAGGATAAATGCATTACTAATAATCAGTTGAATTAAAATTTAGTAATTTTTTTATTTGTCTCATTTGCCATAGTGCAATTGAAAATGATTTATAAGATTTTAGTCTACAAATAGATTTCTTAAGAAAAAGTAAATGTCGTGGACACTAATAAAAAGTTTTCTCGTCCCTCTCTACAGATATATGTTTGAACCAACATTGAAATTAGTGATTGGTATTTATAATATTCATCTGCTAAATTGTATTTTATACAATTAAGTCCATTACTTGTATTTTCTTTTTCAATTAACATGTTCAAATATTATGTTTTCCTTACCATTCAAATGCAATGGCATTTACAATTTAAAAGATCAAAACTTTGCAAATTTTTTTTAGAATTTAAAGTTTTATAAGAATAAATGCATTAATTATATTCAATTGAATTTAAATTTTGTAATTTTTCCATTTGTCTCTTTTGACATAATGCAATTTGAAATGATTTATATGATTTTAGTCTAAAAATATATTTCTTGAGAAAAAGTAAATGTAGTGGACACTGATAGAAACTTTTCCCATTCCCCTCTATAAATATATGCATGACCCAACATTGAAATTTTTGATTGCTATTTATTATTTTCATCCACTAAATTGTATCATATACAATTAGATTCATTACTTGAATTTTTTTTCAATTAAAATATTCAAATATTATGTTTTTTTTACTATTCAAATGTAATGGCATTTACAATAAATTTAAACGATTAAAACATTGCAAATTTTCACTTTTTAGAATTTAAAGTTTTATAAGGTTAAATACGTTACTAATAAATAGTTAAATTGAAATTTTGTAATTTTTTTATTTGTCTTCTTTGACATAATGCAATTGGAAATGATTTATATGATTTTATTCTACAAACATATTTCTTAAGAAAAAGTAAATGTCGTGGACACTAATAAAAAGTTTTCTCATTCCTCTTTACAGATATATGCTTGACCCAACATTGAAATTTGTGATTGCTATTTATTATGTTCATCCACTAAATTGTATTTTATACAACTAGACTCGTTATTTTGTAATTTTTTTAAATTAATATGTTCAAATATTATGTTTTTCTTACCAATGCAATGACATTTACAAAAAATTTAAAAGATCAAAACTTTGCAAATTTTCACTTTTTCAAATTGAAAGTCTTATAGGAATAAATGCGTTAATTATATTAAATTGAACTTAAATGTTTTAATTTTTTTATTTGTCTCCTTTGACATAATGCAATTTGAAATAATTTATATGATTTTAGTCTAAAAACATATTTCTCGAGAAAAAGTAAATGCAATGGACACTGATAGAAACTTTTCCCATTCCCCTCTATAGATATATGTTTGACCCAACATTGAAATTTGTGATTGCTATTTATTATATTCATTCACTAAATTGTATCATATACAATTAGGTTTTTACCATTCAAATGCAATGGCATTTACAAAAAATTTAAAAGATAAAAACTTTGCAAATTTTCACTTTTTAGAATTTAAAATTTTATAAGGATAAATGCGTTACTTATAATCAATTGAATTTAAATTTTGTAATTTTTTTATTTGTCTCCTTTGACATAATACAATTTGAAATGATTTATATGATTTTAATCTACAAACATATTTCTTAAGAAAAAGTAAATGAAGTGGGCACTAATAAAAAGTTTTCTCATTCCCCTCTACAGATATATGTTTGACCCAACATTGAAATTTATGATTGCTATTTATAATATTCATTTACTAAATTGTATTTTATACAATTAGGTCCATTATTTGTAATTTTTTTCAATTAACATACTCAAATATTATGTTTTTTCTACCATTCAATTGCAATGTCATTTACAATAAATTTAAAAGATCAAAACTTTTCAAATTTTCTCTTTTTAAAATTTAAAGTCATATCAGGATAAATGCGTTACTAATAATCCAATTCAAAACTTTGCAAATTTTCACTTTTTAGAATTTAAAGTCTTATAAGAATAAATGCATTGCTTATAATCAGTTGAATTTAAATTTTGTAATTTTTTTATTTATCTCCTTTGCCATAGTGCAATTGGAAATGATTTGTATCATTTTAGTATAGAAACATATTTTTTAATAAAAAGTAAATGCAGTGACAACTAATAAAAAGTTTTCCCTTTCCTCTCTACAGATATATGCATGACCCAAAATTGAAATTTGTGATTGCCATTTATAATATTCATCCATAAAATTTTATTTTACATAATTAAGTCCATTACATGTATTTTTGTTCAATTAACATGTTCAAATATTATGTTTTTCTTACCATTCAAATGCAATGACATTTATAATAAATTTAAAAGATCAAAACACTACAAATTTTCACTTTTTAGAATTTAAAGTCTTAGAAGGATAAATGCATTTCTAATAATCAATTGAAAAGATTTATGTAATTTTAGTCGGCAAACATATTTCTTAAGAAAAAGTAAATGTAATGGACACTAATAAAAAGTTTTCCCATTCCCCTCTACTTATATATGCTTGACCCAATATAGAAATTTGTGATTGTTATTTATAATATTCACCCACTAAATTATATTTTATACAATTAGGTTTATTACTTGTATTTTTTTCAATTAACATGTTCAAATATTATGTTTTTCTTACCATTGAAATGCAACAACATTTACAATAAATTTAAAAGACCAAAACTTTGCAAATTTTCACATTTTTGAATTTAACGTCTTATAAGGACAAATGTATTACTAATAATCAATTGAATTTAAATTTTGTAACTTTTTTATTTGTCTCCTTTGCAATATTGCAATTGGAAATGATTTACATCATTTTAGCTTACAAATATATTTCTAAAGAAAAAGTAAATGAAGTGGACGCTAATAAAAAGCTTTCCCATTTCCTTTTACAAATATATGTTTGATTCAAGATTGAAATTTATGATTGCAAATTATAATACTCATTCACTAAATTGTGTTTTATACAATTAAGTCAATTATTTGTAATTTTTTTCAATTAACATGTTCAAATATTTTGTTTTTCTTACCATTCAAATGCAATGACATATATAATAAATTTAAAAAATGAAAACTTTGCAAATTTTAAGTTTTTAGAATTTAAAGTCTTACAATGATAAATGCGTTACTAATATTCAGTTGCATTTAAATTTTGTAATTTTTTTATTTCTCTCCTTTGCCATAGTGCAATTGGAAATGATTTATATGATTTTAGTATAGAAACATATTTCTTATGAAAAGGTAACTGCAGTGGACACTAATAAAAAGTTCTCATTCCCTATACATATATATGCTTCACCCAACATTGACATTTGTAATTGCTATTTATAATATTCATCCACTAAATTGTATTTTATACAATTAGGTTCATTACTTGTTTTTTTTTTTCAATTAACATGTTCAAAATTTATGTTTTTCTTACCATTCAAATGCAATGACATTTACAATAAATTTAAAAGATCAAAACTTTGCAAATTCTCACTTTTTAGAATTTCAAATCTTATAAGGATAAATGCATTACTAATAATACATTCAATTTAAAATTTGTAATTTTCTTATTTGTCTCCCTTGCCATAGTGCAATTGGAAGTGATTTATATGATTTTAGTTTACAAACACATTTCTTAATAAAAAGTAAATGCAGTGAACACTAATAAAAAGTTTCCAATTCGCCTAAATAGATATATGCTTGTCCCAACATTGAAATTTACGATTGCTATTTATAATATTCATCCACTAAATTGTATTTTATACAATTAAGTCCATTACTTGTATTTCTTTTAGTTAACATTTTCAAATATTATAATTTTCTTATAATTCAAATGCAATGGCATTTAAAATAAAATTAAAAATCAACACATTGCAATTTTTCACTTTTAAGTTTTTAAAGTCTTAGAAGGATAAATGCTTTGCAAAAAATCAATTTGAAATGATTTATATGATTTTAGTTTACAAACATATTTCTTAAGAAAAAGTAAATGCAGTGGAGACTAATAAAAAGTTTTCTCATTCCCCTCTTAAGATATATGCTTGACCCAACATTAAAATTTGTCATTACTATTTATAATATTCATCCACTAAATTGAATTTTATACAATTAGGTTCATTACTTGTATTTTTTTTTCAATTAAAATGTTCAAATATTATGTTTTTCTTGTCATTCAAATGCAATGGCATTTACAATAAATTTAAAAGATAAAAACATTACAAATTTTCACTTTTTAGATTTTAATGTCTTATAAGGATAAATGTGTTTCTAATAATCCAACTGAATTAAAATTTTGTAATTTTTTTATTTGTCTCCTTTGCCATAGTGCAATTAGAAATGATTTATATGATTTTAGTCTATGAACATATTTCTTAAGAAAAAGTAAATGCAGTGAACACTAATATAAAGTTTTCCCATTCTCCTCTACTTATATATGCTTCACCCTACATTGAAATTTGTGATTGCGATTTATAATATTCATCCACTAAATTGTATTTTATACAATTAGGTTCATTATTTGTATTTTTTTTCAATTCAAATGTTCAAATATTATGTTTTTCTTGTCATTCAAATGCAATGGCATTGACAACAAATTTAAAAGATCTAAACTTTGCAAATTCACTTATTAGAATTTAAAATCTTATAAGGATAAATGGTTACTAATAATCAATTGAATTTAAATTTTGTTATTTTTTTATTTTTCTCCTTTGCCATAGTGCAATTAGAAATGATTTATATGATTTTAGTCGACAAACATATTTCTTAAGAAAAAGCAAATGCAATGGACGCTAATAAAAAGTTTTCCCATTCCCCTTTACATATATATGTTTGACCCAACATTGAAATTTGTGATTGCAAATTATAATATTCATCCACTAAATTATGTTTTATACAATTAAGTCAATTATTTGTAATTTTTTTCAATTAACATGTTTAAATATTATGTTTTTCTTACCATTCAAATGCAATGACATTTATAATAAATTTAAAAAATGAAAACTTTGCAAATTTTAACTTTTTAGAATTTAAAGTCTTACAATGATAAATGTGTTACTAATATTCAGTTACATTTAAATTTTGTAATTTTTTTTATTTCTCTCCTTGGCCATAGTGCAATTGGAAATGATTTATATGATTTTAGTATAGAAACATATTTCTTATGAAAAGGTAACAACAGTGGATACTAATAAAAAGTTTTCCCATTCCCCTCTACTTATATATGCTTCACCCAACATTGACATTTGTGATTGCTATTTATAATATTCATCCACTAAATTGTATTTTATACAATTAGGTTCATTACTTGTTTTTTTTTTTCAATTAACATGTTCAAATATTATGTTTTTCTTACCATTCAAATGCAATGACATTTACAATAAATTTAAAAAATCAAAACTTTGCAATTTTTCACTTTTTAGAATTTAAAGTATTATCAGGATAAATACGTTACTAATAATAAATTCAATTTAAAATTTGCAATTTTCTTATTTGTCTCTCATGCCATAGTGTAATTGGAAATCATTTATATGATTTAGTTTACAAATATATTTCTTAAGAAAAAGTAAATGCAGTGAACACTAATAAAATATTTTCCCATTCCCCTCAACAGATATATTTTTGTCCCAACATTAAAATTTGTGATTGCTATTTATAATATTCATCCACTAAATTTTATTTTACACAATAAAGTCTAGTACTTGTAGTTTTGTTCAATTAACATATTTAAATATTATGTTTTTCTTACCATTCAAATGCAACAACATTTGCAGGAAATTTAAAAGATCAAAATGTTGCAAATTTTTACTTTTTAGAACTTAAAGTCTTATAAAGATAAATGCGTTCCTAATATTCATCCACTAAATTGTATTTTGTACAATTAGATTCATTACTTGTATTTTTTTTGAATTAACATGTTCAAATATTATGTTTTTCTTACCATTCAATTGCAATGTCATTTACAATAAATTTAAAAGATCAAAACTTTGCCAATTTTCACTTTTTTGGATTTAAAGTCTTATAAAGATAAATGCATTACTAATAATCAATTGAATTTAAATTTTCTAATTTTTTTATTTGTCTCTTTTGCCACAGTGCAATTGGAAATGATTTATATGATTTTAGTTTACAAACATATTTCTTAAGAAAAAGTAAATGAAGTGCACACTAATAAGTCCATTATTTGTAATTTTAAAGTCCTACAAGGATAAATGCATTACTAATACTCAGTTGCATTTAAATTTTGTAATACTTTTACTTGTCTCCTTTGCCATAGTGCAATTGGAAATGATTTATACGATTTTAGTATAGAAAAATATTTCTTATGAAAAGGTAACTGCAATGGACACTAAGAAAAAGTTTTCCCATTCCCCTCCACTAATATATGCTTCACCCAACATTGACATTTATGATTGCTATTTATAATATTCATCCACTAAATTGTATTTTTTACAATTAGGTCCATTACTTGTATTTTTGTTCAATTAACATGTTCGAATATTATATTTTTCTTACCATTCAAGTGTAATGACATTTACAATAAATTTAAAAGATCAAAACATCGCAAATTTTCATTTTTTAGAATTTAAAGTCTTATAAAGATAAATGCGTTACTAATAATATGTCCAATTTAAAATTTGTAATTTTTTGATTTGGCTCCTTTGACGTAATGCAATTTGAAATGATTTATATGATTTTAGTCTACAAACATATTTTTTAAGAAAAAGTAAATGTATTGGACACTAATAAAAAGTTTTCCCATTCCCTTCTACAGATATATGTTTGACCCAATATTGAAATTTGTGATTGTGATTTGTTATATTCATCCACTACATTGTATTTTATACAATTGGGTTCATTACTTGTATTTTTTTTCAATTAACATATTCAAATGTTATATTTTTCTTACCATTCAAATGCAATGACATTTATAATAAATTTAAAATATCAAAAATTTGCAAATTTGTAGTTTTTGGAATTGAAAGTCTTATAAAGATAAATGTATTACTAATAATCAGTTGAATATAAATTTTGTAATTTTCTTTTTTGTCTCCTTTTCCATATTGCAATTGGCTACGATTTATATGATTTTAGTCTACAAACAAATTTCTTAAGAAAAAGTAAATGCAGTGGACAATAATAAAAAGTTTTTGCATTCAATTTTATAGATATATTCTTGACCCAACATTGAAATTTGTGATTGCTATTTATTAAATTTATCCACTAAATTGTATTTTATACGATAAAGTCCACTAATTATATTTTTTTTCAATTAACATGTTCGAATATTATGTTTTTCTTACTATTCAAATGCAATGACACTTAAAATAAATTTAAAAATCAAAACATTGTAATTGTTCACTTTTTAGAATTTAAAGCCTTATAAGGATAAATACTTTACTAATAATCAATTGAATTTAAATTTTGTAATTTTTTTATTTGTCTCCTTTGCCATAATGCAATTTGAAGTAATTTATATGATTTTAGTCTACAAAGAGATTTCTTAAGAAAAAGTAAATGCAGTGGACACTAATAAAAACTTTTCTCGTTTCCCTCTATAGATATATGTTTGACTGAACATTGAAATTTGTGATTGCTATTTGTAATATTCATCCACCAAATTGTATTTTATACAATTAGATTCATTACTTGTATTTTTTTTGAATTAACATATTCAAATATTATGTTTTTCTTACCATTTAAATGTAACGACATTTACAATAAATTTAAAAGATTAAAACTTTGCAAATTTTCACTTTTTAGAATTTAAAGTCTTATAAGGATAAATGTGTTACTGATAATAAATTCAATTTAAAATTTGTAATTGTTTTATTTGTCTCCCTCCCCATAGTACGATTGGAATTGACTTATATGATTTTAGTTTACAAACATACTTCTTAAGATAGAGTAAATATAGTCGACAATAATAAAAAGTTTTCTCATTCCCCTTTACAGATATATCCTTGACCCAATATTGAAATTTGTGATTGCTATTTATAATATTTATCGATTAAATTGTATTTTATACAATTAAGTCCATTACTTGTATTTTTTTTTCAATTAACATATTCAAATATTATGTTTTTTTTTTACTATTTAAATGCAATGACATTTACAATAAATTTAAAAAATCAAAACTTTGTAAATTTCACTTTTTAGAATTTAAAGTCTTATGAGGATAAATGCGTTACTAATAATCAATTAAATTTAAATTTTGTAAGTTTTTTATTTGTCTCCTTTGTCGTAGCACAATTGGAAATGATTTATATGATTTTAGTCTACAAACATATTTCTTAAGAAAAAGTAAATGTAGTGGACACTAATAAAAAGTTTTCTCATTCCTCTCTAGTTATATATGCTTGACCCAACATTGAAATTTGTGATTGCTATTTATAATATTCATCCACTAAATTGTATTGTACACAATTAGGTTGATTACTTATATTTTTTTTCAATTAAAATGTTCAAATATTACATTTTTCTTACCATTCCAATGCAATGGTATTCACAACAAATTTAAAAGACCAAAACCTTGCAAATTTTCACTTTTTAGAATTTTGTAATTTTAGTTAAATGTAATCAGTTAAATTTAAATTCTGTAATTTTTTTATTTGTCTCTTTTTCCATAGTGCAATTGGAAATGATTTATATGATTTTAGTATAGAAACATATTTCTCAAGAAAAAGTAAATGCAGTGGACACTAATAAAAAGTTTTCCCTTTCCCCTCTATAGATATATGCATGACCTGAAATTGAAATTTGTGATTGCTATTTATAATATTAATCCACTAAATTTTATTTTACACAATTAAGTCCATTACTTGTAATTTTGTTCAATTAACATGTTCAAATATTATGTTTTTCTTACCATTTAAATGCAATGTCATTTATAATAAAGTTAAAAGATCAAAACTTTACAAATTATTACTTTTTAGAATTTAAAGTCTTATAAGGATAAAAATCTTACTAATAATCAATTAAATTTAAATTTTGTAATTTTTTTATTTGTCTCCTTTGCTATAGTACAATTGGAAATGATTCATATGATTTTAGTATAGAAATATATTTCTTAAGAAAATATAAATGCAGTGGATACTAATAAAAAGTTTTCCCCTTCCCCTCTACAGATATAGTCATCATGAAAGACTCCAAGTCTAACGAAATTCACCAAATTCTTATTTCCAAGGGAGTGTAAATGAGTTTCCGGCCATGAATGTATTAACTGTTGTGAAGAAACAAGCTATTTTCATGTTCATTAAGTGAGAATGAGTTGTTGCAACAAAAGGTTGATCCTTGCAGGGAAGAAATGAAGAGAGGGTTTCATTATTCAGCCATTATACAGCAAATACATGAACAAAATGCTAGTCATCATCAAAAACTCCTTGTTTAATCACAATTCAACAAATTCATATTTCCAAGGGAGTGTAAACGTGTTTCCTGCCTTGAATATATTAACTGTTGTGAACAAAGAATCTATTTTGAAGTGCATCATGTGTGGATGAGTTGTTGCAACAAAAGGTTGATGCTTGCAAGGAAAAAATGAAGAGAGGGTCACATTATTCAGCCATTATACAGCAAATACATGAACAAAATTCCAGGTATCACTAAAGACTCCTTGTTCAATGAAATTTAACAAATTCTTACATGCAAGGGAGCGTAAATGTGTCTGCTGTCATGAATATATCAATTGTTGTAAACCAACAAGCTATTTTAATGTTCGTTAAGTGTGAATGAGTTGTTGCAACAAAAGGTTGATGCTTGCAGGGAAGAAATGAGGAGAGAGTCTCATTATTCAGCCATTATACAGCAAATACACGAACAAAATGCTAGTTATTATCAAAAACTCGTTGTTTAATCAAAATTCAGCAAATTCCTACTTAAAAGGCAGTGTAAGTCTGGTTGTTGCCATAAATATATTACCTGTTGTAAACAAACTAGCTATTTTGATGTTCATTAAGTGTAAATGAGTTGTTGCAACAAAAGGTTGATGCGTGCAAGGATAAAATAAAGAGACAGTCTCATTAGTTGGCCATTATACAGCAAATACACGAACAAAATGGTAGTCATCATCAAAAACTCATTATTTAATGAAATTCAACAACTTCCTACTTAAAAGGGAATGTAAATGTGTTTGCTGCCATGAATATGTTAACTGTTGTGAACAAACAAGCTATTTTGATTTTTATTAAGTGTGAATGAGTTGTTGCAACAAAAGGTTGATGCTTGGAAGGAAGAAATGAAGAGAGGGTCTCATTATTCAGCAATATTACAGCAAATACAGGAACAAAATGCTAGTCATTATCAAAGACTCCTTTTTTAATGAAATTCAACAAATTCCTATTTCCAAGGGAGTGTAAATATGTTTGCAGCAATGAATATATTAACTGTTGTGACCAAACAAACTACTTTGATGTTTGTTAAGTGTTAATGAGTTGTTGGAAAAAAAAGGTTGATGCTTGCAAGGAAGAAATA
The DNA here is from genome assembly GCA_023213295.1 of Bruguiera hainesii. Taxonomy (NCBI): domain Eukaryota; kingdom Viridiplantae; phylum Streptophyta; class Magnoliopsida; order Malpighiales; family Rhizophoraceae; genus Bruguiera; species Bruguiera hainesii. The sequence continues at coordinate 4,391,868 of JAHOYR010000004.1, forward strand.
AAGAGACGGTCTCATTATTTGGCCATTATACAGAAAATACTCTCAAAATGGTAGTCATCATCAAAGACTCATTGTTTTAACGAAATTCAACAAATTCCTACTTAAAAGGGAGTGTAAATGTGTTTGCTGTCATAAGTATTGTGAACCAACAAGCTATTTTGATGTTCATTAAGAGTGAATGTGTTGTTGCAACAAAAGGTTGATGCTTGCAGGGAAGAAATGAGGAGAGAGTCTCATTATTCAGCCATTATACAGCAAATACACGAACAAAATGCTAGTCATTATCAAAAACTCGTTGTTTAATCAAAATTCAGCAAATTCCTACTTAAAAGGGAGTGTAAATCTGTTTGTTGCCATAAATATATTAACTGTTGTAAACAAACTAGCTATTTTGATGTTCATTAAGTGTAAATGAGTTGTTGCAACAAAAGGTTGATGCGTGCAAGGATGAAATAAAGAGACGGTCTCATTACTTGGCCATTATACAGCAAATACACGAACAAAATGGTACTGATCATCAAAAACTCATTGTTTAAAGAAATTCAACAAATTCCTACTTGAAAGGGAGTGTAAATGTCTTTGCTGCCATAAATATATTAACTGTTGTGAACAAACAAGTTATTTTGATGTTCATTAAGTGTGAATGAGTTGTGACAACAAAAGGTTGATGCTTGCAAGGAAGAAATGAGGAGAAGGTCTCATTATTCAGCCATTATACAGCGAATACAAGAACAAAATGCTAGTCATCATCAAAGACTCCTTGTTCAATGAAATTCAACAAATTCCTACTTAAAAGGGAATGTAAATGTGTTTGCTGCCATGAATATGTTAACTGTTGTGAACAAACAAGCTATTTTGATTTTCATTAAGTGTGAATGAGTTGTTGCAACAAAAGGTTGATGCTTGGAAGGAAGAAATGAAGAGAGGGTCTCATTATTCAGCCATATTACAGCAAATACAGGAACAAAATGCTAGTCATCATCAAAGACTCCTTTTTTAATGAAATTCAACAAATTCCTATTTCCAAGGGAGTGTAAATATGTTTGCAGCATTGAATATATTAACTGTTGTGACCAAACAAACTACTTTGATGTTCGTTAAGTGTTAATGAGTTGTTGGAAAAAAAGGTTGATGCCTGCAAGGAAGAAATAAAGAGACGGTCTCATTATTTGGCCATTATACAGCAAATACTCTCAAAATGGTAGTCATCATCAAAGACTCATTATTTAATGAAATTCAACAAATTCCTACTTAAAAGGGAGTGTAAATGTGTTTGCTGTCATAAGTATTGTGAACAAACAAGCTATTTTCATTTTCATTAAGAGTGAATGAGTTGTTGCAACAAAAGGTTGATCCTTGCATGGAAAAAATGAAAAGAGGGTCTCATTATTCAGCCACTATACAGGAAGTACACGAACAAAATGCTAGTCATCCTCAAAAACTTCTTGTTTTATGAAATTCACCAAATTCCTTTTTCCAAGGGAGTGTAAATTTGTTTGCTGCTAGGAATATATTAACTCTTGTGAACAAACAAACTATTTTCATGTTCATTAATTGTGAATGAGTTGTTGCAACAAGAGGTTGAATCTTACAAGGAAGAAATGAAGAGAGGGTTTCATTATTCAGCCATTATACAGCAAATACACGAACAAAATACTAGTCATCATCAAAAACTCCTTCTTTAACGAAATTCAACAAATTCATACATAAAAGTGAGTGTGAATATGTTTGCTGCCATGAATATATTAATAGTTGTGAACAAACAAGTTATTTTCAGGTTCATCAAGTGTGAATAAGTTGTTGCAACAAAGGTTGATGCTTGTAAGGAAGAAATGCTGAGAGGATCTCATTATTCAGCCATCATACAGCAAATACAGGAACAAAATGCTAGTCATCATCAAGGACTCCCTCTCTGAGGAAACTCAACGAATTCCTACATAAAAGGAAGTGTAAATGTGATTGCTGCCATGAATATATTAACTCTTGTGAACAAAGAAGCTATTTTGTTGTTCATTAAGTGTGAATGAGTTGTTGCAACAAAAGGTTGATCCTTGCATGGAAGAAATGAGGAGTGGGTCTCATTATTTTTCCTTTATATGACAAATACATGAACAAAATGCTAGTCATCATCAAAAACTTCTTATTTAATGAAATTCACCAAATTCCTATTTTTAAGGGTGTGTAAATGTGTTTGCTGCCATGAATTTATTAACTGTTGTGAATAAACAAGCTATTTTCATTTTCATTAATTGTGAATGATTTTTTGCAACAAAAGGTTGATGCTTGAAAGGAAGAAATGAAGAGAGGGTCTCATTATTCAGCCATTAGATAGCAAGTACACGAACAAAATGCTAGTTATCATGAAAAACTCCTTGTTTAATGAAATTCAACAAATTCCTATTTCCAAGGGGGTGTAAATGTGTTTGCTGCCATGAATA